>VOQK01038629.1:0-10456 GCA_015052645.1 Benitochromis conjunctus
TGTGCTCTCTGCTCCTGTTCCACTTCGCACTGGTCATCACCTGTACTCATGTATATACCAATCTGCTCTACAATTTTTAAAGTTTTATTCTATATTTATTCTGTTTATTTAAGTATTTTGCCTATAGTATGTTCGCACTGAGTACCGCAGCAATTTCCTGATGTTGTACACCTGACCAACATTTGGCAATAAAGTCCTTCTGATTCTGATTCTAAAGTTAATAAATTAATAAATACTGCTACTGCTACTAAAAACTTTACATTTGCATCTTTCAAAAGCACTTTCTAGGCTGAATAATTGGGGCAGTTTTTAAAAGAGTATCTGACGCTGTAGCTCACCTTGCTGCTGTAATGCACATGATGTGGACTAAATCAGTGTAATTGTTTTCATCCTCTCAGAACCTACCTGTGGTATGATAGTGAGTCTGGAACGAAGCTCATGGAGGCCAAGCTTGGCAATGTCCACTCCATCAATGAATATGTGGCCCTCGGCTGCCTCAATGATGCGGAAGAGCCCCAGCATTAGGGAAGACTTCCCTGCACCAGTGCGTCCCACAATCCCCACCTGATGGAACAAACAAATCACAATAGCCACAGTTACACGCACAACTCCACCACAGTTCAAACACAAGCAAGAACAGTGTAACTGGGCTGATGCCTTCAGTGAGATAATGTAAAATGTGACCTTCTCTCCTCCATTAATGGAGATGGTAAAGTTGCGAATGGCCAGGACCAAATCTTGGCGGTAGCGCAGGCCAAAATGTCTTATCTCTATGCAGCCATTAGTAGGCCAACCTGGGGAAAGGGTGGAGGGCTCGTGTGTCCACTCTGCCTGGGGGTCCAAACATACGTGTTTAAATAAACATGTCCAGAACTATACAGACTGCTTCTAATTTGTGGCTGTGACAAAGCTGGATGTCAGGTTAAACTTTTTATATTATGGATTTTACAGATATACGGTGTCACTACTGACTGCTTACTACACATTGCTCCAAAGACAGTAATGCCAGTGTATCTATACTATATCTTACTGCCTTTAAAGGGTTGTTCTGTGTACCTCTTTCTCTGTGTCACTGTATTCTTTCACTTTCTCCACAGCCACTATGTTGGTTTCCACATCAGAAGACATCCTAACCAGCCATGTAAGTGAGGTAGTAAGCTGCACGTGGGGCAGAAGAAGACAAGATTCAGAACGCTTGATGCATGCTCAGTCATCCAGGTAAGAAAGATTGATTGTGTTCATCTGGACGTTATCAGTGGGAGAAACGTGTCATCATCATCATCATCATCATCCAGGTGACTCCTTCAGTCTCAGCTGACTGCAGGTTTCCACAACGATTCTCTGAATGGAGGAGACTACATCTGTCAACTAAGACTACATCTGTCACCATCTGACCATGCTGTGATTGCAGCCATTCCCCAAATCTCTGTGAATGGTACTCATGACCCAATATGACAAAATGCATATTACTGATCATAAACTGACCTCCCAGCCCATTGTTCCTTCAGTGATGCTAGTTTCAGTCATTGTGCAAATGTGCTGTTTATAAGGTTGGAAACCTGCAGTCAGCTGAGACTGAAGAAGTCACCTGATGATGATGAAACGTTTCTGAAAACGTCCAGATGAATAGGATCAACCTTTTGGCAGATGAAGAACAAACAAGCGTAAAAAAACAAAGCACAAAACCTTTTCCTTCTTCTAGGCAGAGGGTTGTTTTTCATTTTCCCCTCATAAATAATATAACTGAAATGAAAGGACAAAGTTTTGCTTTAAATAAAAAAAAAAAAAGTAGTTTTAAATTGAACCTAATAGTGGGGTGCATTCCATTACTGACATCAGAGCGTTTCAGAGTACCTATCACAGATAAAAGTAAAAACAATAAACGTGTGGTAACGATAAATAGAGCTGGTAAAAATGATTCCTGTATGAAACATAATGGGCTCATAAACGAACCCACTCAGTCATGCATGTGTTAAAATCACATCAGGACTGTGGGACACTGTTTCCATTACGGCTTAAACAGTGATACACAATCTGATTGCTAAACATCAATAAAATGGCTTGAAACAGGGAATAAATGCACTTACATTAGCAGGAAGGCTAAGCTCCTTGTAGCTAATCGGCACCCTTTGTGCTTAATGTTTGAAATGAGGGGCACAGAGTAAGGAGATGTTTACCTGGAGGGCGTAGGAGATTGACAGGCCCATAATGCCTGGGCTGAGGCTCTCTCTGGCTATGACAGCAAACAAAGCAGCAAATGACACAATGCAGTTTCCCACAAACTCGAGGTGAATGGCCAGCCACCTGTCCAAACACAGATTCAGGAAAGTAGATTATTGAGTATAGTATGTATACACATACATATGACCAAGACAGTGAAAACCTCAGATCAGACTTTTTTTTCTGTGTGTGTAAAAACGCTGCAAGGTCAAAAAGGCTTCACCAAATGGACCAACACACTGAACCTCCTGCTGCTCCTCATTTCTAGTCTTATGCACTACTTATCTGGTTACAAACACAGAAGTAACAGCTGCTTCACATTCTCATGTGCTGATTTTGTTGATGGAGGTACTTTTACTAACTTTAAACTGCCAGAGCAATGTCTAAAGCACATGAACTCCAGCTATCTGAGCATAAGCATGCAGTTCAACACTTACTTTTAATGCTCATGCCCCAAATACAAAAACTCATCATCAATGCTACAGTTAGTTCCAATCATGGCCATAGCAATCCCATAATGACACGTTTCCTGCAATGATTCATTTACTCTACTTCTCCCAAACGTTTAGCATCTTTTGCAAGAACCATAATAAAAAGTTTTGTGGGGTCATTTATGAATATGTTCATTTATTTTTACAATATGGGCTTTGGCTTTATTGTAATCTTCCAGTTTTTGCTGTGAGACATCAGGAACAGGCCTACAGTGGAGGAACTGTTCTTTGACCCGGCTATATTTGCTCAAAGACACGAACAGTCAGAGTGAAATAAGTGTTTGGTCCCCTTTAACTAAACCACAATTCTGGCTCGCACAGATCAGCTGTGTGACCACAACCAATCACAGAGGCTCCTGATTTCAACTCATTATGTGCCCCACCAAGACCATGACCATGACTGAAACCCTACCACCAAGGCCCAGACTGAAGCAGGTCATGGAGCGTGCTAACCAGTCTCCAGACCTCGGTCCTATAGAAATGTGTGGAGGGAGCTGCAGCTTTGAGTTTCTTGGGTGCTGCTCGGCAACTCAAAGGATTTATAGGACTTCCTGTAAAGAGCAGTGGGCCACAGTCCCTCCTGGGATATGAGCAAACCTTGTGGCCAGCTACAAGAAAAGTCTTACCGCTATGCTTGCCAACAACAGTTTCTCCACCAAGTATGAAGTCACGGGGAAAATCGACTCTGAAGGCAGGCTGAAGGGAACGCCACCCTGAGACGTCCCAGGATTAACGGAAACATCAGTGGCTGCTGGGGGATGACCCTGCAGTCTGCCAAGTGCCACCGTCAGAGGTGCGTTAGGCGGAAAAGCCCAACAGGTAGAATTACACATGCTTACACCTGGCATGAAAACTGGAGCGGCCAAGGATTGGACCACCAACCTTCTGATTAGTAGATGACCTACTTCCTGAGCTGTAGCCACCCTACAGCTCTAATACTCAGTTCACTCAGTGACATGCAAATACATCTATAATCAAACCACTACAGCGACCTCTTCAGGGTGTCTTCCATGTTCCTGACCATTTTCAGAGGAATGTTTTTAAGCCACACACAAAGGCACTTAACTGAAGTGATGAAGCAGTGTTGTGTCTACACTTACCAGGCAGCTTAGCAAAACAACTATTTTAAATGGGATATTTAAGCTCTTTGTTACTAGCAGTAACCTTTGACCCCGGCATACCTGTCATTACATCTGAGAGAGCGAGGAGGGAGACACATCCAGTGTTTCATGTTTGAAATGATACACGGTGCTAAACACAGTTCATCTTTGTATGCTTTTGCTAATCGTAAATCATCTTTATTCTTCTTTAAAGATATAATCAAAACTCGACTTTGATCTATATGTTAAACGAGAAGTGAATTAGAGTAATTAGAGTAACATGCGACGTTTGTTTCTTTGCACCAGCGAGGAATGTAATCCTTGCACACAGGTGACCGAACAGCGCTCTGTGAATGGAGACATGTGATTGGGCTGTGCACCAACAAGGTTCTGCACAGGATGGGAGAAAGTGCTCAAAAATAGGAGTGCCAAGCTTGGAGCGTCATACTCAAAATGACCTGAGGCTGTAATTGCTGCCAGAGGTTACCAACAAAGTACTGAGCAAAGGCTGGGAACACTTATGTTTTTAGAAACTTCCTGAAAAGCTTTCAGACTTGAGTGGGTTTATTCACTGTGCCATTCTGGGGTTAAAATGAATTCATTCTGCAGTAAGGACGTGACACAGTGTGGAACAGGCGCAGTGCTGGAAACACTCGGCCATTGCATACAGACCGTTTTTCCCTTCACTTGTTTTGCTGAGCGACTAATCAGAGCAAACTGTGGAGCTCAGTTACATTTAGCATTTCAGCCAAAGATTAAAGGATGTAACCGTGTATAGAAAAGTAGACTGTGCTTTTCTATGTCAGAGGTGAATATAACATACTAGTGTTGCTGCAGTAATACTCCATGAACATTATTATGGCCTCTGATAGATCCTAATCTGGGGATGTTGCTCATGAAAGGTGGTGTAAATTCTTACAGGTGGTGCAGTGAGAGTGAATGATGGCAGCCTCCCTGACCTGTTAGCCACGATGCTGGGATAATAAGCCTTCTGGTTATGGTCCACCCGCTGGTCACTCTCATGGATGAAACGCTCCTGTTCACCAAAGGCTCGGATAACCGACGTGCCCAGCAGGGTTTCATTGAAGTGGGTATAAATTGGGGAACGACTGACTGACTCTAGACGCTTCAGTTGGCGAGACGACGCCACATAAAACCTCTGGACAGAGCGTGGATAAACACATGTGACTTCAGTATAGAATTACAGTGCAGTGCAGGGAGAAGTAGTACTGTGGGGATAATACTGGAATATACTGATACTTCAGGATAGGAACGTTTTTCCTTTCAAACTCACCTGCACAAAGAAATAGAGCAGACCCAGAAAAGGAATGACGATACTGACTAGAGGTGTGGCAATCAGGATGATAACACAAGAGCCCAGTACATTGAACATAGAGCCCAGGAACATCTTAATAATGCTGGGGATCACTGTGTCAATGGTGTCCATCTCTTTGGCAAAGCGGTTGACCAGGTTACCACTGGGGGTTCGCTCAAAGAAGGACATAGGTGAGCGCAGGACATCATACAGCATGGACTGGTGGAGGTACCGGGACGCCAGAACACCCCCAACAGACATGGCGAGGGAGTATCCAAAGACAGCCACACCTGAAGGATAGTAGAGGAGTTTGCAGCATATCACGACGTGTATAGTTTTGTTTGGAGAACACACATAAAACAGACCTGTCTCTGTAACTGAGGGGAACAAGTTAGGGAAGGGGGGCCTGGAGCCCACCAGGCTGTGACACTGTAGGGCTGAGGCTGTACTGCAGGGTTAACTAACCATATTAGGCAGTGGGTGGTGGACACAGTCACCCTGCTCTGTGAGGTGACCGCTCTAACCACATCACTCCCTCTCTGTGGCTGAAAACATGTGCGCTGTAGTCGTGCACCTACATGGAGTTGGCATGCTTTCCCTGTGACTGTGCCACTTTCCTTTGGGTGCTCTAGCTTCCAGCAGACACGATTAACATATGTTAGCCCTGTGTTGGACTGGCGATCGCAGCAGCTGAAATTGCTTTGTGTTTAAAAAACTAAACTTTTCAGGCTGTTTTCCCACCTAACAAAGCTTACTGTGATTTATACACGGGTGAAATGGCTACCTTTGGTTTTGTAAGTCACATTTTAGACGCTTCCCGGTGTTGCATAGCTACACTTCCTGTCATGCTCACCCTGAGACAGGCCAAAAGCACCATACACCCCCAGTCTCATTAGTCTGTTAGGCTGCGTGCCATTAACCACAGGGTCATCGGTCCACAGACTCAGCCAATAGTTGGAGAGCAGGGAGAGCAGGTGATGTGCAAGAAACAGCAAGACACTGATGCAGGACAGAAGCACTCCAATGGACTTAAGATAGGCCCAGAAGACAGACAGCTTAACCTGCGGAGGACAGGAGACCTGCTGTGATCAGGACGACAGACTGAACAGATACATCATACACCTGACCACGTGGACCGTCCACGTACCTGCCCAGTGCTGGCCTTGTCGGTCTCGGTCAGCTTCCCCACCTCAGGATTCTTGGGCTTCTTGCTCAGCTCCTTGTCTTGTTTGGTTGCCTGTTTGGATACACTGCAGACGCCTGGACTGCTGCTTAAACACAAGGACACTGACGTGGTTAAGTCAGACACTCCAGCACCGCAGGACCCTTACCCCAAATCACTCACCCAGCAAGAGCAGACACACTGCCATTCTCCAGTCGCTGGACGCTGCTGTTTAGCACAGGCTCTAAATGTAGGAAGGACATTTAAAACATGAAGCTGATCTCAGAAGATTAGCTGCCGTGTATGTAAATGTGCAGCTACGCTACACAACAGCATATTTCTCACCACTGTGATCAGGTTTGTCGACAGCAGCGTAAGTTCGCAAGAACTCAGCAAAGGCTCCCTCTGTGGCCATGAGCTGCTGGTAGGAGCCCACCTCTGAGATCTCTCCCTTCATCATGACCAGGATCAAGTCAGCCTGGGGCAGGTAGCTCAGGCCATGGGTGACCAGCACACGAGTCTGTACACAGATACACACAATTAGTAAACTTGCTCTAAAAGGTCACTTTGACAATGATTCAAACTTTTACAACGATGCTGCTGAGACATTTCAAAAACTAAAAGAACTTTACATTTGGGATCATTTTACATTGTTTGGGAAGAATTTCATACAAAGTGCAGCACTGTGCTTTAAAGCACCCCGATTTTGTGTTGTACTCCTAAGAAGCCAGAGGAGTTGTCTTTTGGGCCTTTTTGATAGCAGACTGAAAAGTAGAGCGGGAAGCAGGTGAGAGAGCAAGCAAACAGCCCGGGTGGGGTCTGAACCTGGGGCCCTGCATTTAGTCTTTGTGCCATACGGTCGCACAAAAAGGCCAATGTTATTCTTGAACAATAGTTGTGCAGATGTGCTGTGGACACCAGCTGCCTTTTCAACCATTCCTCGTAGCGGACCATTTTCTGAGGAAATCTTGTTAAACACGATCTATGAATTATTGAAGCGCTTTCTTTCTCCCACTGAAAACGTCCAGATGAACAGAATCAACTTTTGGGCGTTTACTTACCTGGATGATTGAGCATGCATCAAGACAAAGCTGTCATCACCGCAAAAATAACAGAAGCACAGTCAAAAGCAGACGCAAAGACTGACAAGTCAAGTTTGCAACCAGCTGCAGGATCTCAGGCTGTATCGTCTGTACTGGAATATCCTTAAAATGGTGTCACACTTGTGTCTTTAACCCAGCCGCTGCGCTGCAACGCAGCAGTTTACAAAATACAAAGAGTGCATGACCGGGCAAACGTGCCGTGAAAATGCCACGACAGGCTGCACAGTAAGCATAAAAACCCCTTACGACATCCCAGTTTGACTGGTTTGAACAAAAACAGCTATTAGCCCCAAACTTGATCTCTCTCTGCATGGGTAAGAAATATGACATCAGCAAAGCCCTGACCCTGGAACTGAGAGCATCCAGCCCTGGAGTTGATTTACTGCTCGCTGAAGCCAACATCCAGAGAGCTTTGGACCGCCACACAGGAAGTGTGCACAGTCAGAGTTTACGCTGTGTGGAAGAATAAAGCTCGTCCTACAGACTGTCAGACTTCAATAAGGTGCTGCAAACATTTCTAGGCTACATGGCTACTGTATGTAGTCCAGTGTTTGTAGTCCAAAGTCAGCATGCACTGTGCAATAACACTGTGAGGGACACATAGGACCCCCCATGACTGTCACGATCCTGGGTTTTGCTGTGAACTGTTTATGTATATAATCACACACACCTTGTCCTTCAGCAGTCCCTGTGGGCCGATGACTTGATCAAAGATGTGTTTTCCTACGTGAGCATCCACAGCAGACAGCGGATCATCGAGCAGGTAGACGGCACGATCGCAGTAGACGGCCCTGGCCAGGCTCACCCGCTGCTTCTGGCCTCCTGACAGATTCACTCCCTGCACACACCACCACACAGAGATACAGGCTGGCTCATCATTCTACAGACACAGCGTTTCTGCAACAAAAGACACGGTGACGAATCCACAAGCTTGTCCAAACTACAGTATACGGTCTTCTACTTAGACCGCCACACTTCATCATGAACCACACGCCTCAACATGAAGCTGGTTCCCTGTGAAACCCTGGGGGCCACATCCATGTCAAAGCTTTATCTGGCATCTCTTCCAAGTACACCTCACCTGTTGAGTCTTTCCTAATCGCACTATCATGACCTCACTAACATCTAACACGCTAACTGAGGCCTGCAGTTTGACATCTACTTCCTGTTTTCATTGCACAGTCTGACCTTGATAACACGTTGCTGGGATGGCCACTCCTGGGAAGATTGTGGTATTGTGTTAAACCACACTTGAACACACAAGGCCATCAAACTGACCCAACATATGCTCAGTTACCTGCAGAGGTGTGCATAGGACTGCAGAGTGAAAGCTCTTTTATGTGATCATATGTAATGAAGCTATGTCAAAGTTTACTTATACTTCCTTAAATTAGTGGCATATGTACAACTGCTGAGCTTTTTGAGATCTCAGTTTCACAAGTACATGACATTGTAAAGACTAACAGCTTAAATGTATTATTCAAACACAGCCATCACATCAGGATCTAAATCTTGTTTTTGGGTGGCACAATATTCTCCAACACCAACTTCTATTGTGTCGACATTCTTTTAGTCACGAAGGCAAACGTAGCCAATGGACCAGTAACGCTGGTGTTCACACATTAGACACATGAATTTAAAACGATAATAATAATAAAGTGGGCCGTTAAGAACCTGTGAAGATGAACTGTACCATGGGGTCATACCTTCTCTCCTATCTCAGTGTCATCTCCTGCAGGAAGGATCTCAAGGTCAGGCTGAAGGGCACACGCTTCCACCACACGCTGATACCAGGACTGTCTGCTCTCCTGACTAAAGATGATGTTATCTTTTAAAGAGGAGTTCTGGATCCAGGCCTGCTGGGGAACGTAAGCCACAGAACCCTGCGGGGCAAAGGATGCACACTTACACTCACTGGACACTTAATTAAACAATAAGACTACCTGTTATTTATTATCCACCTGGACAGCTGTATAGATGCATCTAAAGGTCAAAGGTCACTCTTTCAAGGATGCCAATGTTCACATTTTGGACAGAGAAGACAGATGGTTTGAAAGAGGAGTGAAAGAGGCCATCCACGTCCAGGGCAGGGCTTATGACAGCAGCTGTCTGCCACCTACACCCTGGTGGTAATGACCTACGCTCTTTAAAAGCACCATGGCTCATGTGATAAGGCACTGGATCAATAGTGGGTAATTGGGAAACCTTTTGGGGGAATCCCAACTTTGGATGGAGCAGCTCTCATTTGTAGAAATGTGGACAAGTTTATTAAACCCCCAAAGTGTGCCTATCCAGAGCTGGGACCAGGAAGCAGAGTTGCAGTCGTACACGCCTCTCTGCAGCTCCTCCCCTCTCCTGCTATCCCCACAAAACCCCATCCTCTTAGACTGTGTCAGCTCCCATACAGACAAAAAATTATTTTAAAGAAATCAGTGTGGATTATTAAATATTAGGTGTCTCCCCTCGAAGTCCTGTAAGTACATGAATTAATAATCGACCAACAAAATGATCTGCCTTACACAAACAGGCCTGCCTCACGTCAGATTAAACGAAGACTCTCTTGTTCACACATTCATTCTCAGCTGAAAATCAGTTTTGCTCTAATCATTCTGGTAAACATACTCAAATACACCATTTTACTATGTGATGCTTCAGAGTCACAGCTGGGTCAAGCAAACTGGAGAACTCTAGTTTCCACTTTAAAGCCAATATTAGTCTCTGGGGGATATAACAACCTCCTGCATTTGAGCTCTTATTTTTCAATACCATCCATCCATCCAGCTTGGTCACCAGCTTGGTCACCAGCTTGGTCACCAGCTGGTCTCCAGCTTGGTCTCCAGCTTGTTCACCAGCTTGGTCGCCAGCTTGGTCGCCAGCTTGGTCGCCAGCTTGTTCGCCAGCTTGGTCGCCAGCTTGGTCTCCAGCTTGTTCACCAGCTTGGTCTCCAGGTTGGTCTCCAGCTTGTTCACCAGGTTGGTCTCCAGCTTGTTCACCAGCTTGGTCGCCAGCTTGGTCACCAGCTTGGTCACCAGCTTGGTCTCCAGCTTGTTCACCAGCTTGGTCAC
>VOQK01038630.1:7022-19351 GCA_015052645.1 Benitochromis conjunctus
CCGGATATAAATCCTTGTGAAAAAGAAGAGCTTCCTCATTAAAACTCCCTGACACGTACGCATAAAATGGTGAAATGATTTGATCATTAATGTCTTTCCTCCCATCATCCTCCTGTTCCTTCTGCAGGATCCAGACCTCCAGCTCCTTATGGCTGTATATGATGAGAACATCCTGAAGAATCCTTTCTACCTGGCCTTGGAGAAGCAGAGACCCGACCTTTGTGGCCAAGTGGCAGAGCTCCACGGCATCGTGAGTTTGACCTGTCATCTCATTGTAGGTCACCAGACTCCTGAAAAACCCACCTGAATGTGATTGGTTAGAGAGCGCGCTCTGTCTGCGTGTCACATGCCTGTTACTCTGTGGCATCACTCAGACGATCAGCGTTTTTTTTTAATGAGAGAGCGCGAGGAGAGACTGTGCCGCGCGACTGTGTTAGCAACACATGCCGGAGACCCTCGTATTGCTCTTATATGGTCTGTAGGTGGCTGGGGGTCTCTCTCTGCTCAGGTGTTGTTGTTTGCATTAATAAAAAACAGCGGGGAGGTGAAAACGAGGAAACGGCACCGAGCTCAGAATAACTGCAGCAGAACCTGAATAAGTCCAGGCGTGAGCCGACTGCAGAGCTCGCTTCCTCCTCCGTGGTTGAAGCTGCGCCTACAAACAGCTGAGAGTCGCACAGCTCCTGGTGGATTTCCTCGTTAAAGCGGGCAAAGCGGTGTCAGAAGCATTATCCCTGTTAATATCTTTAAAATGAGGAGGTAAGAGAAGCGCGCTCAGACGGGTTTTTAAACGCCACCTTTACACCACTTCCTGACTCGCCGCGGGTCAGTTTGAGTTTTCAGCGTGGGGGTTTCAACACGCTCTGCTGCTTCGTCCATCCCTTTACTCTCACTGAGTTAGCTTCACCGTCAGAGCAGTATCAGTTTGGTAGCGGGGTTGATAAATTACATTTGGAGCGCAGTGAAGCGCAGAGAAATATCAGACGCGCTGCAGAGCGGCGCTCTGAAACTCGTTTGAGCTTGTTAAAGAAGTCGATCAGACGCCTGGAGCAGCAGAGGAGAATCAGATGTCTGAACGCTGGCACGCTCTGCACGCCGTCAAAACATCAGCGGGGGAAAAATGCATGTAACTGCATTAACGCTATGATTCACAGCAGAGCTGGAAAAATCAGTTACTGTGCATACGTCAGGGGTTCGGCAGCTGCTCTGGCTCGTGACTGCGTCTTCAGATCTTTAATAAAACGCTGCCGATCAGGTCACGTGCATTCATGTGAACATTATGTCCTCTTAAAAACAAATGAGCCCTGTTTAATTTCAGTGTTTATGCGCTATTTTCAGACTGATACCTGATTTTTACCGAGAGGTTTCAAATCTGTCACAAAACTGCAAATGTGGAGCTTCAGCTCTTTAATACTCCTACTACACACTGAAGTGCAGGATAGTTCATGTCACACTGACTTACAGTCCAGGAGCCATTGCAGTGCCGTTCATCATCTTTGTGCGTCCACGTAACCGCAGTTAATGCAGTGAAGACTCCCCTCTTTGTCCCACTTTATCCTGTTTTCTGCTTCCTAACACAGATCAGGCCTTATCTGATTGTCGTTAGTGTGGAAAGGTCACTCCAAATCTGTGCTGAGTGGTTAATAAATGGAAACCCCTGCGTGTCACTTTGAACCTGCAGGTTCTGGTGCCGTGCTGTGGAAGCTTGACCCTCAGCAGCTACTCGGACTCTCACTTCGACAGCTATGTCCTGCAGCCCGTGGAGGACGGCTACAAGACTGCGGACGGGAAGGTCTGTCTGAAACGCAAGCCAGCCCGTGCTGCTCATTGTTGCCAAAGGCACTGCTGTCCTTCTTTTACAGTCCTAACAATACAAAAAGAGGCCGTTTAACAGCTTTTTTTCTGTGTGCGCGTGACAGGAGGTCCGGATCCAGGACAGGCAGGTCCTGCTGGGATCCGGATTCCCGGCTCCGGTGTCGATCCCCATCCTGTTTGAGGAGACCTTCTATAACGACCAGGAGCAAAGCTACAGCATCCTGTGCGTCTCCAGGCCCATGGAGGTGGACCCGAGCCTGTCCGAGGTCAGCGCGCCGTCTTCTTACAGCCTGAGGAGCCTGGAGGAGGTCAGGGAGTTCCTGGGCCGCCACGCCCAGAAAATGGACAAGCACATCCAGAGCTTCTGTCAGTCCTTCAGGGAGCAGGAGAGGAAGGGACTCCGACACCACATAGTAGGGTTGACTCTTAAATCTCGAAACAACTTTCTTTATCAGGAAACGTGACACAAAACAACCGGGTAATGACAGGCCTCACGGCGTTTGTCCTGCTCTGGGCGTGTCTGACCTGCATATTTTACACACAAACTGGCACGCCTTACAGGTTTCACAATCTTTTACCACATACAGACATTTTCGTGCTCCCATGACTCAGATAAGGCAGAAATAGTGATGCAGTCACAAGAAGGTCGGGTAATACATTTTTTTCCTTAGTGACTGGTGGTTACCAGGGTAACCGGCCGATCTGAGCAGTCGTTTTCCCAGCAGCTACCATCAGTCTCCAGCCATCACTCACAGCTGGTTGGAAATCCTCACTGTGGCTGCCAAATGGTTGCAGACTGGTCTCGAGGCCTGTTGTTTGCTTGATCCTACAGCGTCACCGTGGTTGTCACTGGTCCAAGATGGCAGACAAGTCAGGCCAGAAGTCATTGTACAGCCGCAGCTATCGCCCCCTAGTGGCCATTAAAAAGAGTGCCGGTTTAAGGCACCTCCACGCTGGCTTCACTTTTTTAACTTTGAAACGTGATTAAAACATGAAAAACTAAACAAATGCCTGCAGGAGAATGATCATCTTTTTAGCCTGAATGTTTTTAAAGGTATTCGAGTCTTTAGGGGCTTTAGTGGAGAGCTAACAGCTGTCCTGTTTCCTGCCAGGACTCGGTGAACGGCCTTTACACCAAATGTCTTCAGTGTCTGCTGAGAGACTCTCACCTGGTGAGTACAAACAATCTTAATTTGTCACGTCGCTCTGTAAAACTGAACGAGCTCGTGAAAATCAGCCTTTCTCTCCTTGTTTTGGTGAATATTTATTTTGGGCTTCTTCGGCTGTGTCACACTTTGACTTTATTGTTTGTGTGCTTCTCTGGTTTGCATGGTGGCTTGGTGCGTTCGTGGTTATTCGTGTGATTAGAGAGTGACGCTTTATCTGACTTCATTTTTCCCTCGGATGCACGATAACATCAACGCTGCGTGGTCGCGTAACACGGCCGTGACTGTTTTAGCCGTGTCTCCGCTGCGTTTCTTTTCTGTGAGCTTCTGTTTGAGAGGCGATCCTGCCTGAGGGAAGAGCAGCTGATCAAAACCACAAGTGCTGATTACTAACTGAGAGGCTGCTGTGTTAATGTAACGGAGATGGGCTCCAGTCCGCAGTGACCCTGAGCTGGGTAAGGACGAGTACAGTCGGTCGGAGTGTTGAATTTATGGCACCAACTAAAGAGGTTTCAGCAAAATCACCTGTATTAAAAGGATTCTTATTCAAATCTGTAAAATAAAATAGAAATGGGAGAAAAACAGATGCTCAACAGTGTGCTGTGAAAAAAATCATTCCTAAAATCAACTTTCCACAAATGATTGCGCAGCTCTCCTCACAGGTTTTACAGCTTCTCCACATCACAGTCCAGCATCCTTTTACTGCAGAGTAGAGGAAGCTGAGTATGAGTTGTTTAGTATATAACTGGAAGCCATACTGAGTTGAGCAGCTGTAGTTCACGTGCAGCATTTCAGAAAAATCCCCGTTTTGCCGAATCAGGCATTTTTTCCTTTAATGTGTCAGCTGTGACCTCAGCTGAGTCTGCGTTTCCCTCTTTCGTTAAACATCATCATTGGTCTTTCATGCTTCGTTAGATCAACCTCAGGCTTCGCGGCCTTCAACATTTTTCTGTCACCGTTGAACGAAACTGTAAAATGTTCGGTTAACGCGGCGGCCGTCGTTACGTTGATCTGTCGCGTTTGCAGAAAGTCTCTACGTGAGCGTTGTGTGGGGAGGAATCATTTCCTTCGGTTCAGACTTTAAAAAAGGAACAAACCCCAAACGCGTCATGTGACCGCCGTAACTAACGCTTCAAAAGCAGCTTCCTTTGATCGGCGTGACCTCTGACCTGACGCGCACACGCAGGATGTGCTGTTAGTTCCTCTGGACTCAGTGATATGCGGCCGCAGCAGTTTTGTGCCTTATCACGTCCTCTGACGCCGTCCTCTTCACGTGCATGCTTTGTATTTTCTGCAGAAACTTCTGGCGAAGCAGGAGCTTCAGATGACTCTCCTCAAACAGGCGGTGGAGGTAACGTCTCTCTCTGGGTTCAGTGGTGAAGCACGTTTCATCAGACACAGCTGTAGACGAATCAGTCACACATAACTTTATTTATGCCAAAGTGTGCAAATTCCTGCTTTATGCCAGTGAAACCTACAAACACAACAAGGAATCGATTAATAAGCAGAACAACAAAATATTTAGAAAACATACGGGAAAGATTCAGAGCTCAGTGTGGGCAAAGCCAAACCTAACAGAAGAAGCAGCTAAATCATTTGAAAATAAGCAAAAGCAGACATGCAGGTGTGAGAAACTGAAAGAGAAACTCATTTTTTTACTGCACACACACTTTGATGAGCTGTTTGGGACACGTATTCACAGTTTGCTTTTCCTCTTCTTTTCCCAGATGTACGTTCATCATGGCATCCATGATTTAATCTTTAACTTTGTGGGGACGCTTGAAGCCAGCCAGGTAGGTCTGAGCTCTGCTCACACAGCTCCTCGTTAGACGTAACGAGGGAGCGAGTAATCCGTCGCTCGTCCGCTTCCTTCCACCTCCAGATCCTGAGCGATCTGCGTTTTGATCAAACGTGCCTCCTGCGTAAACGCACACATCGCTCTGGTGTTGTTGCTGCATGCTGCGTGAGGCTGCACATATGATGTCAAACACTGCAGGGATCACTTGTCTCAGTGATGGACACCTTATTACAGCTCTTAATATTTCTTCTTCATGTTCTTTATTACTGTGATGACCCCAAAAAAAGGTTTTGACAGTTGATGTTTGAAATTTGAATAAGTTTGTCTGTTGCGGTGCCGCTCGACAGGACGCTGCCTTCAACAAAACCACCAGGAGTCTGCAGGAGCTGCAGCAGAAAGACCTGGGCGTCAAACCCGAGTTCAGGTCAGTCCACACGTCGGGGCGGACTTTGAGACCCCGACCTCTGTGCGCCGTCAAATCTGCTTCTGCTGACATCACAAGCCATGTTTCAGTGTGCAAAAAGTCTTCAGTGGGATTAAGCTGTGTACTAGAACGCCACTGTTTACACGGACCCTGTAAGGCCATCGTGGCACAGACTGAAGTAGCGTGGATTTCTGGTCTATGGATTTCTCCATCTATCGTTGTTGCTGTGTGACACAGATTTTAGCTCCTCCCCTCTCTCGTGTTTCTGCTTTTGTGTCATCTTTCTCTTTCCAATGGACCTACTTTGTGTTCTTGTTGTGTCGACACATCAGAGACGCACAGTGAGAATAATTTAACAAACCCGCCCGCCTCGATGAAAATGTGGGTCCGTGTTCACGTGAAGGATTTTGTGTCCGGGGTAGTCCTGGCTGATGGAAGGACTGAATCCACGTAGAAACAGGAAGGCGTGGCCCGAGAGCTGCTGGTGTCTCAGCACGCCCGGCGCTTTATAGCCAAGAGCGCCGTTCGAAGGCTGCTGTGAGCTGCAGCTCTGATGGTGAATCACTGAGCTCATGATGCTGTCATGTTTAATCTTTTGTGCGATTCAGGTCGAAGTGACCAGTTTCACATTTTTAAAAAGGAAAAGAAATCGTAAAAGTTTAAATGTTTAAACTTATTTTAATTTCTGTGACAAACCAAACATAATAACTGAGCACACACGCTACTATAGCCAACACATTTACATGGTTCATATGGGCTGCGGGTCAGTTTGACCTGCATACACAGAGACACAAAGAACATGCCATGCGCACACACGCACGCACAATTGCGATCCTTAAACATGTGTTTTCTCTGCTGCTTCAAACTGAGATAAAGACGATACATGTTCATAGTTTATGAATTACCATTTTATTTCAGACTTGTTTTTAAATATGTCCTGGGTCATTTTGACCTGAGGGGTGTCAGAGGGTCCTAAAAGTGAAGACCCTCCAGGAGTCCACGATGAAATAGAGCGATCGTAAAGACTTCGGTCTGTGTTTGGGCCAAAGGTTGAAACCACTGCATCCTGTTTGAATGGCTCCGTCTCCGTTTTTTCTAAATTAGTCTTAAAAGGACCTTTTGGCTGAATCTGCTGTTGAGCTGCCGTATGACATGTGTGCCTCCTCTTAGCTGAATCTATCTCAATGTGTCTGTTTCATGTCTCTGACCATCGTCTGTCCTCCCGTTCTTCTGTTTCTGCAGCATAAACTTGTCTCGGGCTAAAAGAGAGCTGAGCCAGCTCAACCAGCAGACGTCCCCCCTCCTCAAACTGCTCTGCCTGCGTAGGGTCGCGCTGACCGCCACCCAGACGCCCAGACGCACCGGTACTCCCTCTGTTGGTTTGTCTGTGCGGAGCTAAAGCGAGTATGTGAGCTCATCGCGTTAGACCGGGGGACGGGCGAACAGTTGGAAGCAGTTTAAATGTGTGTGGGGAGGGAAGCCCTTTAATGGAAATATGTCACAGCTCGCCATGACCACGTCCCTTGCAGCCTCGAGTGGATTGGACAGATTTCCAACGCGTTGCAACCAGTCAGTCTGCAGCTCGTCTGCCGTGCACCAGTTGGGTCGTGCTTAGGCAGAGACAAAAACCACTGGTGTGAGTGAGGCCTGCAGTAGGAAGTAGTTAACCTCCGTGTCTGTGAAATGGTAATCCATTGCACTTGGTGGCATTAATTCATATTATTGATAATAAGAACGTAATAATTGCGATCATCTTTGGGCTGCAAAAACACACCTAATGAGCACAGAGACTCAAAGGACCTGCCGCTGAAGTCCGACACCTTCAGAGGTCTGAGCTGGTTTGGTGGGACGAGGGGGCCGACCCAGTGTTAGCCAGCTGAGTTAAATGCGGTGGCCGTATTTAATCGAATGAAACTTCAGTTCATGTCAACTTGGACGTGCTTGTAGAAAAAAAAACTCATGTAAATATCTAATAGTTTTAAATTGGATCACTCTGAGACAATCACATTAGATCCAGGAGTGTGACAAATGAGACGATTCCTTTATTTTCTCGTGGCGACATGAGAGAAACCACCTTATTAAACGTGTAATGCAGAGAAATAAGGGAGGACAGTCGGGCTCCTCTGTGGGTATTCGTGCGTTTCATAAAAGACGAGCACAGTAGCGACTCTGTGAGCTGCTGTTTGTGCAGTTTGCTTTGGTAATCCAAGCTTATTGGATCACGGCAACAACCCCGCTGGCAGCACGCAGCAAAGTTTGTCAAGAGGCCAGTTTAGTCATTAGTCCTGGGGGAGAGATGAAGAATGACTCTTCAGTTTCCACTCACTGACTGTGTGTCTTCCTCCACAGTGAGCATAGAGGCCGTGAGCGCCGACGACCTGCTTTCTGTCGTCCTCTATCTGCTGGTGAAGACGGAAATCCCCAACTGGTGAGCGAAAGGGGAACTGCGCTGTGACCTTTGACCTACTGTCGAGAAGAAAATGTAGAGAAATGAGGAAAAACTGAGGCGGTGAAAACAAAACCACTTTAATGGCTCATGGTATCGCAGCCCTGCTCACTGTAAACACTTCATTCTTTTCATAATTCAGAGCTGGTGAAAACTGACACATGGTCTCACGTGTGGGCGTGGCAAAATGATAACAGTGATAAGCTTCTTCCCCGGCTTCACCCCATCGTGACCACAGGGTGTACCAAAGATTCAGTTTCCATTTTTAATTTGACATTTGGCAGCGTCCATGTTTGTTGTATTCATTTTTTAGGTGTTGTGTGTTCGCAGACTCGTCTTGGAGGTTTAATCGGATGGATTTAGCTTTTGAGTTTTCCATAAAGGGCGTTTCCACGACACCAGGCAGTTGTTATGATTGGAAATTTATATTTTCTAACGCGCCCCAAACTTCACAGCCTGGAGACATTTAAATATTAAAAACATCTGGAACAGTTCCTGTTTTTGTTCTGGACTCAGGAGCGCCCCCTATGAGGCAGGAGGTGCAGTTTTTGAGTTTACGGCTCTGTGCAGCTGAAGACATGGACCGCTGGCCTCCAATAGTGACATTAACTATCAAATATTGATGTTTTATGATCAAATGATGATGCCTCATTTTTTTTATTGCAATATTTGATTACTTGATTGAATTTATAATATTTGTTGACAGTAAACTGCGCTGTGATTAAACAATAACAGAGATAATCCACAGCACATGATTTTTCTTCTGTAAATAAGCACAATTAATCTTCCAGTGAAAGGAAGATTAGGCTGCTGAGGATGATCTGTAGTTCTAAAACATCATGTGGATTCATACAGATGTAGCCGGGTGATCTAATTTGTCTTCTCGTCTTCAGGATGGCCAACCTGAGCTACATCAGGAACTTCTGCTTCAGCCACTCGAGTAAAGATGAGCTCAGCTACTGTCTGAGCACCTTCGAGGCGGCGGTGGAGTACATCAACCTGGGGAAGCTGCAGAACTCTGTGAGACACAAACACACCGCTGTCGTAGCTCAGCAGCTGCTTCACCGTGCCGGAGATCATCCATGTGTTTTCTCCTGTCTTTGCCTCCTTCCTCAGGGCTGTGGCGAGATCAGCGACAAGGCGCTGTTCAAGGAGAGGATGAGTCTGCTGACTCAGGGTGTAGCCACGCCCATTAACTGTCTGTTTGAGGTGAGACAGAAAGTGAAATAAAAACCGTTATCTAAAATCTTCAGCTCTATTTCTTCTGTGTTGGAGTCCTTCAGTCGGCATTTCTTGTGTTTATGTTCATGGTGCTTTCTGGATGTCTCCTGGTGTTCTCCAGGCCATTAAAGTGATTTAAATGTATAGTAACTATTTTTGGGGGTTATTTTCTTTACTGTACATACATCAAACTGTAATTACGTCGTCCAAGAAGCTGATATTTTCAGATAAACTTATAATTAATCAGTTAAAAATGCATATGAGTGGGTTTGTGGAAGCCGCTGTGTCCACTCACCATATTTGAATACAGTGGCCAGGAAGGACACCCCTCCCCCTCTGATAAACAGTTTGATTACATTTTCACATCATGTGAAAGTTTATTCACCAAGTGTCAGAATCCAGCAAAGTTACATCCACTTCACTGACAGCGGCTAACGGCGGCTAACGGCAGCTAACAGCGGCTAACCAACAGAAAGGCTTACTTCAGTAACAGTGTCATCGGTCAGCAGTGAGTTCTCTGACTCCTCCAGAGTAAATAAAGGCGGACGCTTCTCACCCAGCATTGACAGCTGAGGTAAACAGGAGACACGTGGAAAAATCCTGGGTCCAGGGATGCGGCCCACACAGTAATAGAAACACGCTGGCTGGCTGCGGCTGTTATGGGTGTGCTCTGAAAGTCTGAATTTAATGTTTTTGATCTCTCTCGGATGACATATTTGTCCTATACCAGCCACCATACCTAAGAACACTCATTTGACTGCAAGCCGCAGTCTTCTGACATCTAGTGGTGAGATTTTGCTAATGCTCAGTTTGTGCCTGTGTGTTTTTTTAGCACATAGCAAATGGAAATGAAGAGGAGGTTAAACGCCTGCTGAGTGACGGAGAGGCCGATGAAGATGTGAAGATGTGTCATCCTCTCTGCTCCTGTGACCTCTGTGACCTCCAGCTGTCCGGGTCAGTGTCCAGACTCACACAGACAAACGTGCAGAGGTAGAGAGAGTACGTCAAAGCATTGACATGAAAATAAAAGCCTAATAAAGAAGAATGAAGTGTCCACAGTACAGCTTTGATATGACCCTCCTGGAGTTTATGAAGCTGGAAATTCACTTTACGGCTGACTTTGCCTTTGCACACATGCAGAGGAAAGCTGATGTGATATCTGATATTATTCGGTTTCACTGGAACTCTCACACTTCTATTTTCATTGTTCAGCTGAACATCACTTCCCCTTTTCTTTTTTTTTTTTGTGCATCAGAGCTTCGAATCAGGAATGAAAACTATTTGTATTTTCACTTCCCACTGAAACCCCCAGACACACACACACACACACACACACACTTACACTTACTGAAAGTGTATTTCAGACATTTCAGACCATTATGCAATGGTCCATTAAAAATGAAAATACGTAGCAACGGCACAAACGCTGTGCAGTCCTGTTAGCTAAAGCGAGGCCTAGCAGACTGCTAGTGTCCACCTGTCAGCCACGCCCACTATTCATAGCTGAAGCTCTGCAGTATCACCCTCTTCGACATCAGACCAGAGAGTCTGGTTGAGCCTCAGTGGTCATTTCCCTCCAGCCTCTGTTGGAGGGGGCTTGTTTGTTTAACGTGTTCGGCCATTACTGAGCACATAAACTGACTCTGGCCATTGCCACCATGTTTCAGGCGGCTCAACGACCCGTCCATCGTCACGCCGTTCTCCAGAGATGACCGGGGTTACACTCCTCTGCACGTCGCTGCTCACTGCGGTGAGTGGCCGCTAACGCGTAGTCACCCAACATGAGTTTGTTTGTTTAATACTGTGAGGGATAATGTATATATGAAAACGATTAACGTGTGTGTGTGTGTGTGTGTGTGTGGGGCAGGTCAGTCCCAGCTGATCGACATATTGGTGCATAAAGGAGCTCAGGTCAACGCCACAGACTACCACGCCCTCACACCGCTGCACCTGGCGTGTCAGCGTGGATACCAGGGAGTAACGGTGAGCAGGCGCAGAAAACTACAATCCTCAGATTTAAATCAGACGATCTGTTAGTACAGTAACCTCACAGCAGACATATTATTGGTCACATAATGTCATTAAAATGCTCCGTAAGGCTCCGGCAGCACAAACACGAGGTCCAGCTCAGAGACCCCAGTTGGCTGACGGCTAGCGGCTGCAGCCGCCTGTCGCTCTGGTTATTTTCAACTGCCATGTTCAAATTAAAGGTGACCTTCAACAACGCTTCTACCTTTAAGCTTTAATATAATCCAAACAGATGAGTTATAAGCAAATAAAAGCCTTAAACATTCACTAGTTTCCAAAATAAGAACTGAAATGTGTGTTTAGGATCATCCTCAGAGCAGAAGAGTCCAACACATCCAGCTGTGTCTGACCTCAGCCACACAAACTCTAAGCTTGTCGTTAGAATGAAGACAAATAAAAACTCCAGTGGAGTAGAAAATGATAATAAGTGTAGCGCAGTTTGATGTCCTTCCTTTGTTTCTGTTGTCCAGCTGCTGCTGCTGCACTACAAGGCCAACACGGAGGCTCAGGACAACAACGGCAACACGCCGCTGCACCTCGCCTGCATGTACGGACACGAGGACGTACGTCATCGCTCTGTTTGTTATGTCCTCGTGTTTCAGCTCGCATCTTTGTAAATGCTCCCGTTGGTTTGAAACCTCTGGGTTAGTCTGCAAAAATAATGCTTCCAGCTGCTTTTAAAAGTTATAAATGGGTTCATAAATAATGAATGAAGTGTGTGTGTGTGTGTGTGTGTGTGCGTGTGTGTGTGTGTGTGTGTGTGTGTGTCAGTGCGTGAAGGCCTTGGTGTACTATGATGTCCAAACGTGCCGTCTGGACCTGGTGAACGACAAAGGCGACACGGCGCTGCACATGGCGTCGCGCTGGGGCTATGAGGGCATCATCCAGGTGCTCCTGGAGAACGGAGCGAGCACACACATCGTCAACAAGAACAAGGACTCGCCGCTGCAGTGCGCCCTGAACTCCAAGGTCAGCGCCGCTCACCGAAACGCTCTGCAGCTCTCGCGTTTGTGCCAGAACATGTAGAGGACGTTTCCACGCTGTTTAGGTGCTGGTGTGACTTGTAAGACGGAGTTCACCTGGACTTTACACATGAGTCTAAAAAGATGCTCAAAACTGCCTTCTGACTGCTGACAGTCTGTTATTTTAACGTCTTAAATAACGAAACGAATCATAGGAAACGTTTAACTCTTGAAAGTATAATGTGAGGTGAAACCGCTATCGTCTCTAACACACAGTCTGAGGGTTAAAGTTCTCAGTTTGACCGAACGTCTTCAGAGCGTAGCATAGTGAGGATAGCAGCTCCTGTTCTTAGATAAATCAAAGTGTTTTTGTGCATCACAGCTAATCTGATCAGCTGAAAACATATTGGTTTGATGGTGCACATACTGTAAAACAAATACGTTGTTCACGTCTTCCTGCAGATCCTCA
>VOQK01038635.1:0-11096 GCA_015052645.1 Benitochromis conjunctus
CCCTCTTGACCCAGTGGAGGTGGTGAGTGACAGGAGAATGGTGGCTAAGCTGTCATCCCTGTTGGACAACATCTCCCACCCCATGCAGGAGACTCTGACATCACTGAACAGCTCCTTCAGTAGCAGGCTGCAGCACCCACGATGTGGGACGGAGAGACTCCGCAGGTCTTTCCTTCCAACTGCTGTCAGACTCCATAACAAAGACTTTGCAGCTGACCAAACACACACATCACACATGTGCAAAAATACTAACAGCGTAGCATTTTATTCTGCTGTATATAATATTTTATTCTATTGCATATAGGATTTTATTCTATTGTATATAGTATCTTATTCTTCTTATCTTATCCTATTCCATTGTTTTTCTTAATTTTTGCTACTGTAACTTGCACTATCCACTTTCTGCTGTGATACAACAAATGTGGGACTAATAAAGGTCTATCTTAACTTACAGCATTAACACCCTGCTCACTGCAAAAAACCATGTGCAGTTCTGAAAGCAGTCTATGAACTAACCACAGCTAACACCAGCTAACTATGTTAGCTTGGTGGTGCGTAGCCTTCAGTAATAGTAATAAATCACACAGCAATAGCACATTCATGTAGTTGTAAAAAGCATGACAATATATTAAGTAATCCAAAGTATTCAGAATACGTTACTCACATTGAGTAACTTAACAGAATACGTTACAAACTACATTTTGGGGCATGTAATATGTAATCTGTAGTGGAATACATTTTAAAAGTAACATATCACTCCAGCCTTAGTGTTTACTAAACTCTTTCTTTGAACCATATCTTTGAAAATATTGTCAGTATGAAGATGCTTTCATCGGTAATTTCACTGATGATTTCATTAGTCATACAATGTAACCCCCCACCACAACCCCCCAAAACAACAAAAACCCCAAAACCTACATACTGATATATAAATGCAGATAATTCAATTGTAAGTGAAAAAAGGGTAAATTACTTTGTGTGGATCTTTCTGACATGACCTGCAGTTGTCGTGCCATGCTTTGCTTTGGAAAGCGATCTATATTCTGAGAAAGGAGCGTTTCCAGCTGAGTAAAGGCCATCCTCTTTTAGGAGGTCAGGTTAGAGCCAATGCAAGTCAAGAGAACTCCACTGTTCAATCAGATCACCGGCCCGTGGATCAAAGACAGCCTGTTATGCACCCTATTACCCTGTTTGGCTGGAGATTCAGCGATCTCGTATGGTCTAAGTGTTTCATTGTGATACCAGTGGTGTAACAGTTTCACTAGTGCTCCAATAATATCTAGAATGCCTGCTGATTCTGAAAGATTGTGTCCCGTGTTTAAATGCAGTCTATGGTTACAAATCCAATGTAATAACTGGAGTTTACATGGTTAAATGTATTTTAAATTTGCACCTTATAGAAATCTTTTGTTGGGTTTTCTTGATTACACCTGTGAAGACGCTGATATTATACAGTTCCTGCCACTATTTTCTGAATTTAAAGAAATCCCTTTATTTGAAAACAAGTCTTTATCTGCACTATAGGACTGGTGACTGGGTTAGGTAAGGGTGATACGTGGATAAACTTCTTTACGCTGAAAGAAAGGAAGCAGCTGTGATTGTCTGCTCTTCTTTATCAACAGTTGATAAAAAAGAGCTAAAAGAAGAATAAATTCTGGACTTTATCAGGCGGATTCAAACTTTTTTTTATGTTTTGTATCTGCCAGATGGCCATTTTTGCATTTTTGCATTTTTTACTTTCATTTAATAAGGGAGAAATAATATTCAAACATACCTGGCTTTTTACAAAATATGAATAATTGCCTCCTAATACTAATAACTATTTGTGCCACCCTTGGAAGCAAGAACTATAATAACACACTCGTAATAACAGGCAGTATGTCAAATCACTTCTATTGGTCATAGGTTTGTAAACACAGTTTTGAGACTGTTAAATCTTTAAAATTTGTGCACATGATGTGTAGACATGTAGAGATGGGTATGTTCACATAAGAATGACTAAAGAGCTCTAAAGATAATGTCAGTGTTCCTGTGAGCCTCATGTTTATTCTACTGCAGTGATTCTGCTATAACACATTGCTGTAATGAGGCCCGCCTTGTACGAGTTACCAGTCTCACCTCTGGCCTTCAGGAGATTCTCAACTATTTCATTTCTAATCCTCATTCCAGGTACCGTCTTCCATCTCATTAGACATGCTGAACATGGCCCGCCTGAATGACATGAACACACACGTGTTCAGGCACACGCACACACACACATCGACTTTTGTAAAAACACACACAACACCTCTGGAAAAAATACTGACAAAAAATATGGGTCTCATTACTGTAACCTCGCTTCCAGGTGTAGTGCATTAATCAGATGTGGGCAAGAAAATATCATTTGACTTCATTTGAATATTTTGAAGTACTTTAACCACCCAAAACTGCAGGAAAAATAAGTAGAGGATGGTTGTTTAAGATTATCTGCAGCAGTTGAAGAAGATGCTGTTCAGCTACATTTTTTTTATTGTAGAACAAGAATATAATTTTCTCATCTAGAGTCAGGTCCGTCTTTTTCATTATAGACTTTTTAATCTCATCTCCAGTAATCACCCACCAGCAGCACTCCTGAGGAGGTGAACAACGCTGTCACTATGGAAACCTCTAAGACCTGCTGTAGAGGTCTTATATACACAAATCTGAAATTAATTTCAAATCTTCACGGAGCACCAACTTCCACAAAACAGAGGCTCTTTATTTTACTCAAGAGTAACAGTTCCTGTCTGATCTTGTCAAGTAATTTGCCCGTTTTCACCAACTGAATACTGTGCCGTTATTTTGATTTGCACGTGCTATGAGGTCCAGTAAATTAGTCCGTTTCACAGTGTGGGCGTTTTCATTTTCATTTGGGAATGAAATTCAGTTTGTGAATTTGTGTGTTTACCCTGCAGGACACATACCATGTAAACTGATGAGCCATAACAAAACCAGATGACAGATTACGTTAATAACACGATCTTGTTAGAATATAGTGCTCTTTTAGAGAAGCTCAGGTGTTTGTATGTTAATTTCACAGTTTGACATCTAACTCCACTATAGACCCTCCTCTCATGCAACTGGCACTCCTGATGCCAGGAGTCTCCCGCAGGAAAATGCAACTTTTTAAACTTCAAAATCTACTTAGGAACAGTGTGAGCAGGAAAAAGAGCCCAAGGCACTGACTGGGCCTCTAAGCTCCCTAGATCCTCATCTGAATGCTCCACAACAAGCAAAACTCATGGAGGCTTGACCCACTACCCACAGAACCACCGCTGACGTCCTAGTGCCACAGGACATGCCCATAGGCTGGAGCCAATTTGGCAGGACACAGAGCACATCATTATGCTGACAATTTTAATATTATGGCTGATTAGAGTATGTAGAGCTAAGCTCCCATTTCAGTCAGAAAAATCCCATAGAAAATATTATAATATCAGTCACTCAAAAAGTATCAGTCATCGTGTTATACTAAATCAGAACCAGAATCACTTTTATTGCCAATTTTGTACACAAAAGAGGAATTTGCCGCAGTGTCATGTTGCAAAAAAAATAAAACAATGGTACAGAAATAGAATATATTGTATTTGGAGTATATGTAATATATATATATATCTATATAAATGTTAAAAATATGACAAAATGCATTCAGTTTCTTATGCTTACTTGGGTCTGGATTACATTCTGCAGTTACAATTTCTAGTTTTGTTAACCTTAATATTTCCAGTAATTCTGTCATAGTCCTGGGTTTTTTGTCCCATTTTTTATGTTTCTTGTATTTGGCATCAGAGATGTTTTACCCCAGTTTTTAGGTTAGGCTGCGCTTGTTTTGCCTCCCTCTGTTCCTGCATCTGCTGTTGTCCTCTCTGTTTAGTCCTTAGTCTCATGTGGGTAGTTGGTCTTGTCCCAGTGCTCTTTTACCTTTCTGTTTCAACGTTAAATCTGTGTATCTGTTGCCATGTGAACTTTGTATGTGAATCTGTCACCTGTTCACTTAGTTCTTGTTTTATTTTAATACTTCCTCATCTCTTGTGCATTACGTGCAGTTCTGCTTTCCCTGTCTCAATAGTATGAAGGAGTATTAGGCTCACATTAAGAAAAAACCCTATTAATGATCATTTTGAGATCATTCACTCACCAAGTAGTAAATGGTGATTAACAGGGAGTCCCTGACCAGTCTCTAGG
Source organism: Benitochromis conjunctus (assembly GCA_015052645.1). Taxonomy (NCBI): domain Eukaryota; kingdom Metazoa; phylum Chordata; class Actinopteri; order Cichliformes; family Cichlidae; genus Benitochromis; species Benitochromis conjunctus. The sequence goes on from VOQK01038635.1 coordinate 4,204, forward strand.
CATGTGAGACTTACAGAGGCACTTGCTTTGTGCAAAAACAGGAGTCAGCTCAAGTGTTTCCCCCAGCAAGTGATGAATTAATTTATTTAGAGAAAAATTCGAAATACTATTTAGAAAAATGTTGAAATGTTACGGTTGTTGTTTCAAGACAAACTGGCATGTTTGCTATTCCCTCAGCCGTCTTGTGATGCAACATACATCCACTCTTCCCAGTTTGTGTGGTTTTCCATCTGACCAGATGCAGCTTTCTGCACCATCTTTTCAACATCCTAATACTTATCACCACAGTTATCGCCACACTTTGTTGTTGTTGAACTACAATTTCAGTAACTTAGAGGGTATAGAAACTGTGGCAGTATGTCTTGAAACAATTGTACACCTGTAATTCACATTTCAACTTTTTTCTCAAAATAGATTTTCAACAATTCTTGGAATTTTGACTTTATTTTTTCCCTTAATGTCGCCCTAATTCTTCATCTTACAATTGGTCAGATTCAGTTCAGCTGTTCTTCCCAAGTGTCTCCACTAAGATGGTTTATGGCTAGTCCCTGCACCTGTCCCGGGTTCTAGGGTCAGGACCTGCCTGCTCCTCGGGTGGGGATGGCTGGCATCTGGTTGGTCCCAGTACCCATACCTGTCCTTGTTGTCTTGGCCAGGACCCAGTCCACTCGGCACCTGTACCACTTCTGTGGGTGGGGGTGACTGGTGTGTGGCCAGCCCTTAAACCACCTCTGAGGGTAAAGGTAGCTAGGCCCAAACACTAGCTGCAGCTGTCAGAGGAGATGGTTGGGTGCACTGCTCAAGTTTAGCCATTGGAGGAAGTGGCCATGAACATTATGCAGTTTCAGTCTAAACAGTCAGCGCAGCCCTATGGGGATCCTGTGCGGAGGTAAAGGAACTACCCCTGACCCTAATGCTAACATATCAGAATAAAGAGATAAAGGGATATTAACATATCTACTACACATAAGAACTAATTCATTCTTTCCAAAAACAACATTACTCTGCATCTGTTTCTTTCTCCAAAACATAGGTTTAGGTTACTTCTCATCATCAGTGATGGCACAGACCATATAATGGAACCACAGGTCTATGCTTGTTTTGTTGCCATATATAACAGTTATATAGTATGTGTATATTATACAGTAGACTCATGGTTTGGACATTGTCCTCTAACACAGTAATATGTAGCTTAGCAAGCTTAGCAAGAGTTTAGCTTCACAATAAGATCAGCTGCATCCTCCAAAAAATAGGGGCTTGACAGTTAAGTGTCACTGTTTATGTATCATTTTAAAGGGAAAACCTTGTCACTTATTGATTTTACTTGGAAAGTTTTAAGGTAACATACTTTTAAAACTTGCATTTGAGAATGCAGTGGCTGCGTTCACTGACAATGACGTGGCAGAACTAATTCTGATGGCTTTCAATGATTTCCACTTAAGACCTGTTTCTGTTTTGTGCAGCCATGGCTGATCATTGCCATTTAATATATATTTCCAGATTTGTTCCTTCATTTTTCTGAATCCTCTGAATCTTATATTCATACACTGATAAAATGCTTATATTCTTTTCATTTTTTTTTAACCATGTCCTTATATAGTCTTTCACAGTCTCGGTAAGACTCAGTCTTTCTATCTCAGTCTCTTGGTATCGCTGTATCTTTATGAGCACATAATTTTCAAAAACAACTTCATTTGTTAGTTTTAACATTTGATATGCTGTTTTTAAAGTGTAAATGTAAAAAAAAAAGATTTAAATTATTTGAAATTCACTGTATACTCTTTTTGCCAAGAGCTTGCTCATTGGGACCGTCTGATTGTTGGAGTTTCCTCTCTATTATTATAGGGTCTTTACATGAAATATATAAAGCATAAAGCAAATATATGAGGCAAGATGACTGTTATTGTGTGTTTGGCACTACAGAAATTGAACTGAGCACTAAAATAAAAACTATTGTGGAGCTTTTTCAAAAATTATATAGGCAGGATCTTGTTAATAAGATAAAACACAATTTTTATTGTAACTCATTTTATTTAAGTTTTTAGAACCATCTATAGTTTTCAGTAAGACTTGGAAAACACTTTCATCATAATTGGTACGTGTCGAAATGAGATTATGTTGTAGAGTCAAACAAAGGCAGGTTTGACAGCTTAAATAATAAATAAAGCACTTACGTCTTCTGAAGGAACACAGTATTTACACAGTCAATATGAAAAAAGGTCACAAAGTTTAGCCAGTTTCTCATCTCTCCAGAGTCTCTGTCCATTAGTCATCAGAGCTGTCAGCATTATATCCAGATACATAATGAACAAGAGGGCTGTTCTGTCACCTCTCCGTCAACTACTCCATCCGCTATCTCTTAATCAGGAGGGAACCTGTGGGGGTGTAATGTGGACATAAGTCTTCTTCTAAATCTGGGATGGAGGTTGACAGGGTAGGTCATCTTTCCCTTCCATCAAAGGAAGTCAACACACAAGAGGGGCACGCACACATTTGGATTCAACAGCACCAGTGTCTTCTAGAAGAACCAATATTTATGTAAATGTACAAATTTAACCATCTGCCATGACACAGATGATTGGACGAGTTCATTAAAGTTGCAGTGGTCTTCAATAAAACAAAATAAAAATGTGTGTGCCCAACAACCGATTAAATGGCGAACACACTACTTAGGGTTTCATTGACTCTCCTAGTTTTTTTTTTTTTTACCAAGTTTGAACAAATTTCTTAAATATAACTGCACGTGATGTGTGACATTGCAAAAAGTAGTAATAAAAATTGTCAAGACTATGGAAGTCCCTCTTGTGAGGTTATCACACTCCTCCTTGGCTGTCTAATTAATTCACTGGAGTGATATCTAAATCTATCAGAGGTTATGTCCCCACCTGTTTATCCAACGGGCGTCTTCTTCCTCGTTTTCACGAGCTGTCTGTTATTGTTCGCCCTATCCCTTTGTCTCCTTGTGTCCCTGAGGATGTGATTTAGATTTGTCCACAGTCCAGGTGGGAAATCACTCGTGTTGCTGCTCGTATGTCTATAGTGACAGATTAGGCACAGGAATCACTAGCACCAAGCCAAGGAGAAGAAGAAAGGGCGAAAGGAGACAGAGCAAAAGGGGAAGGAACAGGAATCTGATGTGTGGAAAGAGGAGTACCTGTGGAATGTGAAAATTTGAAAACTGAAAGAGATGTTAACGAAGGCAGAAAGGAGAAGCAAAAAAAACAAAAAGAGGGAAAATGAACAGAGGTGATGGGCAAAATGAGATGATAACTAAAACAAGAATATAAAGAATAACGCAAAGAACAAAGAGGCTGCATATATGATACTGCTTACGTTTGTTTTTTTAAAGAAAACATGTCTGCCCTTTAACATAACCTTTCTACAGTATCAGTGTGTGAGCTTAAGAACCATAGTGAGCAGTCTACCAAAAGTTCTCTGGCAGCATAAACACTGCCTGAGCTACAAAATGACCTCCAGCAGGACACCGGTGTGAATGTGTGTGACCAAAGAATCAGAAAGAGACTTCATGCAGGTGGCCTGAGTGCCTGATGTCCTCTGGTGGGCCTCATACTACTGGGAACCGTGGAGCCCGATTGATATTTGCCATAAAATACCAGAACTGGCAGGTCCATCACTGGTACCCTGTGCTTTTCACTCATAAGAGCAGGTTCAACCTAAACAGATGTGACAGACATGAAAGGATGTGGAGAAGCCATGGAGAACGTTACTCTGCCTGTAACAGCATTCAGCATGATTGGTTTGGTGGTAGGTCAGTGATGGCCTGGGGAGGCATATCCACGGAGGGAAGGACAAACTGCAGACAGCATGCAGACAAGTTACTTTTAATTTAATTAAGATCACAAATACCACTTTCAAACTATGTATGACCAATTAACATTTGTACATGTATATTTTCGTCATCTCTTTCTCTTCCTCCACCACTGCTCTCTATCCTCCCTCGTTTCTACCTATCCTCTTCCTCCTAACCTCAAGCCTCATCTCTTGAAGTCAGGGCTCTAAAATACAGAAACGTGTACAAACATTCTTATATATTCCTTACATTGTCACAAATACTTATCGTCAGCAAATTAGACATGCAAGCCTCCGGTCTCCTGATAGCTGACAACAAGACGACTGCCTACACTCAGTACAGATGAATGACAGCCAGACATGTTTGTCTCAGAGTCGCCACCATAGCTCGGATTATGCACTTGAATTGTGAGAGGTAAGAAAACAGTTTTCAGCTACAGCCTACTTCTACAGCAGTGAGATTGTACACAGTGTACTTTTACTGTAACACCACAACAACTCATTTTAAGTGTACTTAACAGCTAACTTTAACATTAGCATATTGTAGAAAGTGTGTGAATATGCCCTTCGAGCTAAACACTCATTCTAAGATGTAATTCTAATTTAGCTTAAACCTAACAAATGTTTGATGATTTTTACACACTCTTTTGTTTTAAACTGTTTAGACTGTTTTAGTTGGTTTGCTAAGTATTGCTCTATGTACAACCTCTTGGACACAGCTACTATATACAGAAATACTCAGAACGTGACAGGCTTATGTGGCAGTTACACATGTAAAACCATGACTAAACAAATCACTATTAGTTCATGTTATCAGTGGTCCATTGCACAATTCACTCATCACATAACTGTGACTGTTGGTTCAGATGTGCCGGATGACCTTTATTACTTATTATTATTACTTTATTTTCACCTTCACACTAGCTAAAAACAACAAATGTCTAAACCACACACACAGTGGTGTGAAAAGCTGTTTGCCCCCTTTCTAATTTTATATTTTGTTGTATGTGAAACAAATTTAAATATTAGACAAACATAGCTCAAGTAAACACAAAATGAGGTTTCTACATAAAGGTTTTTATTATTAAGGGGGAAAAAATGCAAACCTACATGACCCTGTGTTAATTTATAACATCAATTATATGTTTAGATTGTTTTGGGGTCATTTATAACTTGCCCAACCAGTTATTAGGTTTACAGAGCGATCACTTTTTCACCACGTAGGCTTGGAATTTTCTTTCCCCTTAATAATAAAACTTTCGTTTACAAACCGTGTTTTGTGTTTACTTGTGTTATCGTTATCTAATATTTAAATTTGTGTGACGATCTGAAACTTTTAAGTGTTACAAACATATAAAAAAAATAGGAAATCAGGAAGGGGGCAAACACTTTTTCACACCGGTGTAGTTGTGGTCATATTTCTAAATCATTAGCTGTTTTCTGGCTGTTCCACTTTGGTACTGTGCGCTGTACTGCTTGCTGTGCATTAGTTCATTAAAAATGCCCCCTTTTGCCAGACTTTGTTCCAAGACTGTGTGTTCCTCGTCTTTATCTGCTATTAATCTCAGCGCTTAGTTGGTTTCACAACACCCCTGACAAATCACTTCATTTATTCACTGCCAAATAACAGAATACTATCTATAATTTCACACTCCTCAATAACTGTCACGAACCCCCTCAGGTAAAATGATAAATAATTGCATCACATGTACAAATCACAAATTTCTGCTTCCTCAGCTTGTTGCTCGAATTGCTGTTGATGTTTACAAGTGCCAGCTGAGAAACAGGCCTCACTGCACATTTTCTTTTTCATTTGCTCCTCTTCTCGTATTGCCAGTGACAAAGAATAATTGCTGTCAAATAAAATGATGATACTTCAGGACGGACATCACTCCCAAGGGAGCATAACTGAAACATGTGACCCTGCGTGCCAGAAAACACACAAAAACACACATCTCTGATGAGGTATCGAGGGTTGTGTAGCAATTTCATCGATTCATGGCTTCCATAACAGCAGCTTTTCATTTAAATGGGAAATGTGATTGTCATATGCTGTTGGGATGTGCGTAGTGCTGACATAGCATAGGAATGAAGCTTTCTCGGCTCCTGCTTACCTATGGTGGAAAAAAGGATCATATTACTGATTGTATTTCTCTGGCTTTAACTCATCTGTGTCAGCTCTCTGCTGATTGTAAATTTGGCTAGATTCTCAGAAAATAAAGCATCTTATTGTGTCTGCAGAGGCACAAGGATGTACATATTTTATCCTTTGTGGTTTCCACCTTACAGAGACCAATCAGGAACCTCTGGAGACAATTTTGTACCTTAATGTAATGGTATAACATTATATAGTATAAGTATAACATTATTACCTCTGCCAAGGAAGTCATGTTTTTGGTAATGTTTGCATGTGCGTGTATCTTTCTGTCTGTAAACACAATAGCTTGAAAAGCTAGAATGAATTCTGATAATACTTTGCAGGGGTGTGGAGTGGGATTTTGTTAACAATCCATTAAAATTTGGCTTACATCCACTGAGGTCTTCAAGGTCAACTTCATGATTTATTGGTTGAAAATGAGAAAAAAGTCTTATAACTTAGAAACTATGATTTTTACATGTGTCATGTGTATTGTATGAAAAGTACCGTATAGTTTCAGATATCACGTCACATTTCACCTTTGATCTCTCCTTAAGTTCAGCAAATTGAAGCGATATTAATGTTATCCAGTCTTTAAGTGATGACGTATGAACCCTGCCTCCAGGTCCAAACTACTCTGTATTTATTAAAGCCGTTGTGTTTTTAACATGTTTTAATGCTTTGTATCTTTTTCTATTTAATCTGAACAAGCCCCTAAAAAAGAGTCAGTGATCACTGACTCTTTTTTATTACCAGTTTTTATTACCACTATTCATTTTAAAGCTCAGTTTTTAAAACCTTACAATGTAACTTCCGCCCAGCCCACACAGCAGTATATTAATGACTAACCTCGTATTGTGGATGGATTATCTCAGTTGTTCTCCCCACTGAAGTTTGGTTTGTTTACAGCATCCTTTTGCATTTGTCCCTAAAAGTTCAATCAGAA
>VOQK01038646.1:0-16935 GCA_015052645.1 Benitochromis conjunctus
ATCGAGCTGCCCCCCCCCCCCCCCCCCCCAAGAGGGACAATGGACCCCCTAATGATCCTCTGCCTATTCACACGAGCCGAGTTGTGAAAATCACCCAAGGTTTTGGGTGAACCAATTGTGAAACTTGGCCTCAACCTATCATGTGAATTCCTGAGGTCAGAAGGTCAGAAGGTCCAGGATGTGAGTGGGCGTTAAGGTGTGTGGGAAGGGATCTCAAAACTGGATAGTAGATGGCAGACAGTTGGTGTCATAAACCACCGCCTCTGTTCAAAGATTCCCAAACAGAGCAAACATTTTTGTTAAACCACTTGAATAAATCTGAAAGTCTGCACTTCAAACATTATTTGATTGTTGGTTTTTAAACTCACCGTGATGGTGTACAGAGGCAAAACTGTAATAAAACTGTGGTGTTTTATCTAAAAAAAAATACTGTAACTATAATCAAGGTATGGTCACATTTTAAAGAATTTAACTGCTCTGTATGAGGTGTGTGGAGATGCCGAGAAAGAGAGAAAGAGAGGAGAGCTGAGGGAGCCAGAGCCGCGCTGTCTTCAGTTCTCTCATTTGTCAGTCGTATTGACCCAGTGCCACTGGCTCCAGATCTGTATCACATTTAATGTAATCAACACTGTGTTTTCTGTCCAGAGAAGACTCGGGATGCATACAGATACCAAAAGTACTCTTAGTGGAGTCCTAAGATGGTGGAGAAGAGCCCTTAAAGCAGCAGCAGTGAAACTGAAGGTGACTAAGGAGCAAGTTCTCACTGTACTCAGTGGTATCTTGTTCTTTTTTCTTACTTCTGTCTTTGACAGTTGCATTGTCTGTTACCAGTCCACTCAGGTCAGGGACAAACCTGTGGGGAGCATTGTTTGTCACTGAAAATAGCAGTGGACTCACTTTTACACTCCTGGTACTTCTAGTATATCAACCATCTACTGCTTAAAAACTAAGTGTATACTCATCAGCCAGACACTGTCGACCCTTTGTGTATAATCAAAAGTTGCTATGCAAGATTTTATGTTTGATTAAACATACATAAATCTATTGCAATAGTCCCTATTGTCATGAAAAAAGTGATATAATGCTTTTATAAGTTATCAAAGGTGTATACGCACTATTTTAGCCTATTGGTAGGTGGCTACCAGGCAGCATGATGATGTCATACTGTAATATCTGACAGATAATAATCTCCTAAGATGTCTTATAGGAGGAGTTGGTGAACAAACAGAAAGACTGACAGAGATGTAATATATTATGTTAAGCAAATCTTCAAATGATAATTGTTGTTGTGAAGTAAAAGTGTCAGTAATTACCTCAGAATCTCATTATTTACACATTTAACAGACAGGAAGCCACTGTAACATTTTAACACAGTAACAATTTAAGTTGGATTTCTTGCTAGAGAAAGTCCAATGTTTGCTCTTTTTTTAGTCTCCACTTAGTCTCTGAGGAAATATCTAGCAAGGAACAATCTGGTCCTAAATGCTCATTTTACCAGTTATGTTATCCATCTTTATCAGAATCAAAATTTTAAGTGGTATAACATTAAAACAATGAACTACACAACATTGTGGCTCACAGAGCTGAGGGAAGCTGCAGAATTAAACAATGACAAACAATGTCTATCGCACACGCGCGCACACACACACACTCGCACACACCTATATATTTAAATTGTATAAGGATTATCAGGATATTAAAATACACATGCTAGGATGGTAGAGAACGCATCCTCAATAAGCGACCTGATGTTCTCGGGTGTTTTGGGTGTTTCACTCCGATGACCCAGTTAGAGTTTATTGTTTGTTTGTGCCCCTGCACCACTGGCACATAATTTTCTTCATTCAAAGACATCTTGAGGACCTTTCTGCCAACTCCATGGTAGACTTGATGGCTTTCCTTTTCGGAGCTCCTATGACGCAGAGCAGCATATAAACCTTGCACGAGCCAGCCCTCTTCATCCCCCTTCGATGGACTCACAGCATGCATTCCAGCTGCTCCTCCAGCAATGCTCCACCAGCTCCTGATGACTGAACCTCTTCCTTTCAGTCACCTTCTCCATGTGTTTCTCCCAGGATACCACAAGCTCTAATAGGTTCACCTGCTTGCAGTTGACTGATGTGAGCGCCACATCTGACCTCAGTGAAGTTTCCAAAGCATGCTTTGGGAGTGTTAGCTCCCCAGACTGAAATCACATATCCCAGTTCGACACTGATGTCAATAGCTTAGCAGCTGTGGTTTGGGCAGCTACCTAGCTCTGACAAAGGCAATGTTCCACTGCTGGCAGATACATCTGCCCTTCCCATTGCTTTGGAGATAGTAATCAGCAATGGACATCAGCATCCGAACACTTTTTTCCAAGGTACATTGAAATACTCATTCTTAATGCCTTATTTCTTAACCTCTTTGGATAAAATGTTATTTTACAAATGAGTGATAATAACTGAAAACATTGGACAGCACCGCTTTCATGAATTCAGACAGCCTGTCAGTATAAATGCCTACTTTGTAGCTTAACCAAGACAGCTAGGTCAGCTAATTTCCTGTCAGATGCAGTGTGAAAAAAACGTGTGGCCTGCCAACAAATACAAAAGAAGTTTAATTGCTGTACCTGAAAAACTCACATCTCCTCTATATACCTATAGGTTACTCCTATAGCTTCTTTGCTTTGTTTCTCAGCCTGCTTCAGTTTATTGTCTGCACTGCAAGAAAAAAAGCAAAAATTATTCATGAAAAACAATCAACCTCTCTGCCTTATGCAGTTGTATAATGCATGGTCACTCCAAATTTGAATTCTACAGCAGCAGCGGCAGCAGCAGCAGCTCTGGACTCTCACTCCTCTCCACAGAACACAAAAACACAACAAATAATACTAATGAACACTACAGTGAATGTTCCTGTTTGCTAAAGAGAAGGAAAATCGCCCATATGCTATTTGAGCAATCTTGTAATTAGGCAAACTTCTTCTGAAAGACAGTGAAGGAACAAACATAGGATTATCAGCCATTCTGTCAGATGTAAACATCCATCACAATTTAGATGCCAGGATCCTTATTTAACTTTAACCTGCTGTTCTTACAGAAGTTATATAAAATATTGTTTCCCCTGTAATGAAGTATAATCAGGATTTCAGCCACATACCTGAACTACTGGCTTTTTCACAGCCTGCCTGGTTTTGCCCTGTCAGACTTTATCGTCTGTTATTGTGTTACTGGCCTCGAGCTGTGGCTCAGCAGGAATCGGTGGACCAAACGAACACGGGCCAACAGGGATTCATGTTTTACTTTGTGTGTTTGAAAGATATCCTTGTGAGATATCTAACTGGAGATGCTGAACCCTCACATTCACTTTGGCTAAACTTGAAACAGAGTGCATGTTTTTCACGACTGTGGATTTTGTCGCCCATCCTAACAATGACATTGTTAAAAGGGATCCTTTTTCCTGCCACTGTTGACAGGAGGAAAGACTACAGCAACCAACCACCCTGCCAACTTATCTTTCTCCATGAATAATAATAATAATAATTTAGTCAGAATTTAGAGTGAACCTTTGGTTCAATTCAGTTCAATTCCATATATAAAGCGCCAAATCGGTCACTTCAAGGCGCTTTATACTGTAATGTAAAAACTCTACACTCATACAAAGAAAATTCCAACAATCAGAGTACTTGGAGACAGTGGGAAAGAAAAACTCTCTTCTAACAGGAAGATACCTCCAGCAGAACCAGGGTTGGGGAGGGCAGCCATTTGCCGTGACCACTTGGGCGTGAGGCGAAAAATATATATAAATAAAGCCAATGTAGACTGCAGCTCCTGTAATGACCTCTTTAGGCTGTCTCCAACAGTGGGTTAATCTCCATAGACTCCCAAATTAAAACCCCACATTTAATAACACACACAAACATGTCAACTATAGGAAACTGTTTGGGTCTTTGCAGTCAGTTTGATCCTTTTCTAAAAATTGCAAATCATGATTTTTTTTTAAATAATCTACACACTTCAGTTTTGGTAAATGGTAAGGAAAGACTACAGCAACCAACCACCCTGCCAACTTATCTTTCTCCATGAATAATAATGGACTGATTCTTATATAGCGCTTTTCTACTCTCCCGGAGTACTCAAAGCGCTCTATACAACAACCACATTCACCCAGTCACACCCATTCATACAAGCACTTTCTCTATACTTTGATGCTTTCTAATCATTCATACACATTCATACTCCGATGGACGCATCGGAAAGCAACTAGGGGTTAGTATCTTGCCCAAGGATATTTGGCATGCAGACTGGGGGAGCCAGGGATCGAACCACCAACCTTCCGATCAGTAGCTGCTCTACCACCTGAGCTACAGCCACCCCAGTTTTATAACATAACATTATTAGAATAAAGTCCTAATAGACCGCCAAACTGGTGGCCACACTGGTGGCCACATTGGCGGCGGTCTGTTAAGCGTTATCTCGGCACATTCGACTAACCTCAAGTCCCAAAGAGCAAAATACTTTGTTTAATTCAAGTACATCTGCTGTTGTAAAAATGCATTTCATTCTAGGACCTGTGCAATGTTATTTTTACAGACAAACTATGTCACCATGTACTGCAATGTGCTGAAAAGGAAAAGCACAAAAAAAGTAGGTTGGAGTATGCTCTGTTCGACTCTCTCTCTCTCCCTCTCCCTCTCTTTTGTTTTATAACCATCTAACCCAATCTGATAGCAGCTAATGAGTGTGATTACTTTAGAAGCTGCTAATAGCTGTAGCTAATCCCCCCTCTGCCCCCTTTCATTTCATCACGCTCCGCTCCTCCTGCATTGCTCCACGCATCTCTCAGCTTTGTGACTTTCCATGCCATTATTATTAGATGTGAGGGCCCTCGGCGTCCTCCCCCCGTTACCCTCTCCTTAACTATTATCCATCACTACTGACAAGTGGAAAATGTTGGACTTGAAGTGGAGTTAGTTGTGAGGTGTGTGTGACAGGAGGTATGTTAATGTCGCTCTGTGTACTCACGAGCCACACCTGTGTGGGAGTCAGACTGGCTGACCCGTAAGCGACGTTGTTCGCCGCCCCCACTGAGCTGAAAGTGACATTTTGCTTTGTGGGAATATTTTAACCTTTCTGCAAACTTAAGAAAGACTCTTTCTTTTCGCTTCCTCTCACTTTGGACAACCGCTAACAAGCCAAGTGGGCCCACGGAGCACAGCAAAAATCACATTGCCTACATTTCGTTGGCACAGGTGTGAAAATTAGGTTTTGAAAATAAATGTTAAAAGGGAGAAGCCCCCAGAGGTGTGAGTGAAAATGAAGCGCTATAGACGTAAATGTAAATGTTCTGCCAGAGTGAATTACTGATTGAGCTTATGGGTCTGGGTATTCTCATTAATTGATATGGGCAGGGGAAACCAATCTGTGTATGCCAGTGCCAGTATTTCTTTCTGAAATATAATCTATATTACAGAAAATTAAATTAACTCTCGCAAGAGCCACTCCTGTGTTGGAGAGTACTTAAAGCTAATAAGTAATGTGTATGAAACTAATGCATCAAGCCTTCTAGCAAACTAGGATGTATAGAATAGAACATACTTGTGTGTGTGTGTTGGTTTATCTGTTTAAATTGATGACTCAAAAGCACTTCCGTACTGCACTTTTAACCTTCACGCACACTTACTCAGGGTTCAGTATCTTGCCCAAGAACATGTTAGAAGAGGCAGGGATCAAACCATCAACCTGCCTTAGTAGACGGCCTGCTCTACCTGCTGAGAAGGAAGAAGGACGCAGACAGAAACCGGCTGTGAGGGTTATCACTCTTTCCGTACCGTCGTCCTTTGCTCTCGGCTCATGTTGCGCTATGATAAGGTTAATTAAAGCCACATAATATGAAATGGATACATGTAACCGACGCAACTCCACTGGTGCGTGCAAACTGAATTGTGAACCTGCTGGGAGATGAAACCTCACAGTAAGGAGTGTGCGACGCTCACTCACAGACTCAGGAAGTCTTGAACAAAAATATTCAGTCTTTATTCTGACCTATAGAGAGGATCATGCTGAAATGCAAAAGGCCACTGAGTTTTATTATTGCTGTGAAAATCCATTAAGAGGAGTCCCACCTTTGCTGCAATAGAGAGCAAAGCAAACATCGCATGCATTTAAACATGGTGGTGTGGCGTTACGTTAGCTGTAGCATGAGTGTGTACGCACACGCAGGCATATATATAACAACAAATCAAATCCATACAGAAGTGGTGTGTAGGTGCAGAGGAACAGCGTGCCACATATTGTTTTGCCGTAGTTTTTTCTATGGGTTTGGCTAATGTATATTAGCCCCGCTACCTGACTTGTTTGTATTAGACATACACACACACACCCACTTTCACACTTTAAGCCTCCGTACTCCCTCCCTCCTTGCTCCCCTTTCTCTGATTTGCAGCAGGAATATTATAATATTTCTGTTCCTCATAAATCACTGTGACAGGGAAGGGCCACATTACACCTGAGTATAGGAACTCCCCGCTTTCTTTCTTCTACCCTTCCTTTTTATCACACTCCTTATTTTCACTCTCTCTTGCTTTTTCTCTGACTCCCTGGAGGACTGACACATGGCTCCTCATCAGTGCGGGGAGAACGTCAACAGCAGCCTTGTCCCCTGAGTGTGTTTTTTAGCTCTCCCTAATTGGCATGTGCATCATGACACAACAGTTCTCCTGTGTGCACTTTCACAGTTACAGAAGACCTTTAGTAAATCTAACTAGCATAGCCTCTGTGTGACACCTATTCAAAACCGGCATCATGTACTTACGAATAAAGAACTCGAAGAGTAAAACAATCACACGTCTGCTGGGAAGAGGACATAGGCACTGAAAGCACATTCTCATTTGGGAGCTGCCTTGCCCTGAAGCAGGTCCAGAGACCACACTTATTAAACAGTTGGTGCCATCCCTGCCTAACTACCAGGTCCCAGCTGGGTAATCACTAACCCATGCAGATGCTCACGAGATACAGGGTGCCTGCAGGATACAGCTGTCAGGCACATTAGGGCCTTCTTTGAACATACAAGCCTTCCTTCCTAAAAATGTGTCCTGTCAAAAATGGACAGATGAGATATTGAAGGTGACAAGGATGTGCCATGTGGTGGATGATTTTCTCTTCAGCTTTTTATGAAGGAACAATGAGCCAGAGTGTCAGCAGCAAGTCTGTTATCTACTGGTTTCAGCACAAGATGCTTATAAAACTTGTTCATACAAGTGATCTGACTGCTTCTGATTACAGTTCTGTTATTTTATTTTTTAGGGGAATTTTATACGGTCTATACATATTATCTCCCTATAAAGTCATTACAGCAAACTAAATGTTCTGGCAACATTACCTTACCACTGATGTTTTCCTAGAGGAAACAGGTGTGATCTTTAGTGTATTCTAAAGAAACACAGTTCAATTAAATTACATTTATATAGCTGTATATTGTAAAGTATTAAAATGCCCCATGAGCAAGCACTTGGCAATGGTGGGAAAAAAGAAATCCCTTTTAACAGGAAGAAACCTCCAACAGAACCAGTTTGTAGTGAGTGTGCTCCTTCTCTCTTTAAGACGGGGAGGAGCCTGAATAATCAAGAGAATTAAATTCAGTTCTAGATTTAACAGCGAGGCAGTGTAGAAAGTATGGTCTCACTTTCTAGTCCTTGGTTGAACTGTCATACAGATAGTCTAAAGAAAATCTGATTTGTTAATAACTAACATGATTTTCCAGTATTACCAGTTTGTTACCAGGGGACTGAACTGTATAGTAAACTTTATTGCAAAACCAAAACAATTTTGTAAAATAGTCTTAAAATCCTTTGATTTAATATTAAAGTTAAAGAAAAGGTTACAAGCACATAAAAGTTTGATTGCACCAGTTCTTTTACAATATTGGTGATGTTTTAAACACAAGATTTTTCTCAAGACTTTTCTCAAGTTCACTGCAAGTGTCAGGTTCAATCAGGTGTTAATTCATTTACACTGTCACCAAGCTATTTTAACACATAGATCACAGCCATTAACTTTTCTTAGACATTATCTGTAGGGGCTATATGTGACAATTTTAATCTATGACTCATTACTCGAATGTCATGATTAAGCTTTTAGCATACAAATACCTGAGTACAAATACTATTCATCCATCCATCCATCTTCTTCCGCTTATCTGGGGCTGGGTCGCGGGGGCAGCAGCCCAAGGAGAGAAGCCCAGACCTCCCTCTCCCCAGCCACCTCCTCCAACTTGTCCGGGGGGACATAAAAGGCGTTCCCAGGCCAGCCGAGAGATATAATCTCTCCAGCGTGTCCTGGGTCTGCCCCAGATCTGCATCCTTGTCAGATGCCCAAACCACCTCAACTGGCTCCTTCCAATGTGAGGGAGCAGTGGCTCTACTCTGAGCCCCTCCCGGATGGCCGACCTTCTCACCCTATCTCTAAGGGAGAGGCCAGCCACCCTTCGGGGGAAGCCCATTTCTGCCGCTTGTATCCACGATCTCGTTCTTTTGGTCACGACCCACAGCTCATGACCATAGGTGAGGGTAGGGATGTAGATCGACCGGTAAATTGAGAGCTTCGCTTTTACACTCAGCTCTCTCTTCACTACAACAGACCAGTACAGCGTCTGCGTTACTGCAGCCGCAGCACGAATCCGTCTATCGATGGGCCGCTCCCTCCTCCCGTCACTCGTGAACAATACCTCAAGATACTTAAACTCTTCCACTTGGGGCAAGAACTCGTCCTTGACCAGGAGTGGGCACTCCAGACTTTTCAGGCTGAGGACCATGGCCTCGGATTTGGAGGTGCTGATTCTCATTCCCACCGCTTCACACTCGGCTGGGAACCATTCCAAAGCAAGCTGAGGCCATCACCCGATGAAGCCAACAGAACCACATCATCCACGAAAAGCAGAGATGAGATTCTGAGACCACCAAAGTGAAAGCCTTCTGCCACTTGGCTACGCCTAGAAATTCTGTCCATAAAAATTCTGAACAAAATTGGGGACAAAGGGCAGCCCTGGCAGAGCCCATCACCCACCAGGAACGAGTCCGACTTATTGCCGACTATGCGGACCAATCTCTTACAATGGTTATATAAGGATTGACTGGCCCGTAGCAATGGGCCAGATACCCCATACTCCCAGAGCACCCCCCACAGGACACCCCGAGGGACAAGGTCGAATGCCTTCTCCAAGTCCACAAAACACATGTAGACTGGTTGGGCAAACTCCCATGCACAAAGAAGTATCCTTGAGAGGATAAAGAGCTGATCAAGTGTTCCACGACCAGGACGAAAACCGCATTGTTCCTCCTGTAGCAGAGGTTCCACTAACGGACGGACTCTCCTTTCAAGCACCCTGGCATAGACCTTCCCAGGGAGGCTGAGGATTTTTATTTAAAAATTTCTATCTATATAACGTTTTTGACACCAATGACTGTGCATTTTGAAGTGTGGCAGTGCTTGAAGTAGTATATCTAAAAGTAAGGACTAAAGGAGTAGACCCGTGTTCACTTGTAAATATGGAAAAAACGTAGAGTGTAACCAAAGAATGCTAATGATAATATTCAGTATGTTTAACATTAAATGATTTAAGCAGAGAAAGAAAATCTGTCTTTGTACACACTGTATGTATACAATACATATGGTCTAAGGATACTGACTGTGATGGATGAACCATAAAAGAATTAAAGAAAGTTATAACTTTATTATATAAATCAGTTCTTTCCTTTGAAAAAGTATTTTTTAGTTGCATACAATTTTTGTATGTTCTAGTTTATGGGCTATAACATGTTATCTGGTCATGTTACATTTTCTAAAATTCTGGAAAAAAATGGTGTTTAAAATTTTTTTGTGTGTTTTCTTTTGTCTTTCAACCAAAAGCTATTGAGATAACTCGTTTTGGGTGAGAAAATGTAAGAAAACACAATGTGTAACTTTTTCCCAGGCCTCTTCTTTGAGCCCCCATTAAGTTTTCCATTTACCCAAGGCAATTGAAATACCAGTAGACCTTTCACTAAAAACTCGACAGGAACGTCTATCTCCATTACATGTCGGTTCCTCTCATCAGTCTTCATCTTCAGTGTCCACTATGTCTGCTCTTCTCCCTCCCTGGATACATAAGCTGCTGCAACTTTCTTTGCGACAAGCTGGTTAAAGTTCTCTGTGCAGCCCAGAAGCCCTCATATACGATTCTGTGCAGGTTCAGAGTCATTTGTCTCTTTGAATGCTGGGGCTCTGTCCAGAAAACAATAGATAAACCTTTTGCGAGGAGATCATCAAAACCAGCTCAAGCCACTGATTTATGCTAGCAGAGAATTGGGACTGGGTAAATGTTTTTTTTAGATAGCAGTGGTTGGACTTCAGTCACTTGATCTTCAAATGTCTGTGACATTAAATTAAATAGCTGAGCAGCATGTGAAATGGATGATGGTGTGAGGGTAAAAGAGCGGGATTTCCTATGTTCAGTGTTTGATTCCCGTGCGCCTGATCATAAAATTTAATTTCTGGTGGCGACACGGTTTGTCCCCCCCTTCTAGACTTTTATCAATTTGATCTCTTTGATCTATATTTTAATGAAAGCCTGCAGCCAAAAGCATCAGGACCACTTGCAATCCATTGAAGTTCTGCTAGCTCGGCAGCAGCTAATGGACTGTGAATTTGAACAGTGAGGCGTCAGTGCATCATTTTGAAACATACACCAGAGACCGGTGCTGGGTAGCTTCCCACAATGAAAAACATCTTCCCCGCTGATAGAGAGATTTTCTTCTTCCCACATGTTAGAAAATCTGAAGCTGAAGAATGTCTTGCTTTTTTTTTATTTTTCCTTTCTTGTATTGTTGCACTTGCTATAAAGAAAGCCCAGGTGAATATGTTTCCCGTGTAAACAACGCCCACTATCATCACTTGTATATAAAAAAGTAACATGAAAGGAAGCTATGTGCTCATTTCCAGCTAGATAATGATATTCCTGAACTGGGACTAGATTTGAACTTTCATAATTCAACATAATTCCTATTTACTAATAGTGGACCACATTTAGCCACTCACTTCATCCACACCTTGAAACAAAACGTTCTTCTGATTGGCTGCTATTCCCAAGCATAAGGGCTAAAGAGTTTAGCTGACCATATTAATGATTAATCACATCACACTAGAGTTAAAATTGACAACCTCCCTGTGACTTACAAAAATATATTTTTAAATGCACTCACCCAGAGGGTGAACGTGCAACACCTCTAACCTCTGGGCGATAGTGTTTGCACATGTTGCCCGGTGGCCAGAAATGTGTCCCCAGACAATTGTGGTCCGACTCAGACTGACAGCAATCACTCTCAGACAGGTTGGCAAAGGTTTGCAAATAACTGCTATCTAATTTATAAATGTAAACACGTGGCTGACATATTGCAATCAGTCTTAGCCGATGAGTACCTATGTGCAGTATAATTTCTTTGCAATTGAGAACTGAGTTCAACAGATTGCCAACTGGTTGTATTACGGTTATATTACTATATAATAGCAAGGTTGCCCATCTCCTTTTGTAGTAAAATCGCTGTTCTGAAGCAACTATGTCACTATTTTTGCAGTAAATTCTGTATCAGATCTATGAGGTTCTGGCTCGACTCTGAATATATGTAGTTAATGTGAATTTCTGTTAATTTCTGTGTATGTATAAAGCAACAGTTTTGAAACAGATGGCAACAGATTTTCAACAGATGGTAAAAGATTTGAGATTTTCGCCGAGTTATTACAGTTAATTATAACAAGAAGATTGCAGGAAGTGGCTGACCACATTCAACTGCAAACTAATAGAAAACTGAAAACAGACTGACGGTCATATTGCAGCTTTATCATTGCACCAGAGTTGCTTTGAAGATGGCAGCTGACTGCGAGTGGTCGCAGACCTGGTTCCCGTCTTTGAAGCAACCATTTCAAAAGAACTGAGGTTTCGCAAGTTCATTGTCAGCTGCTGATTCTGATGGCCTACTGCAGACCTGATTAATAGGACAGGTTAAACTTCACAGCCAGAACCAGGATGGATGGATGGATGGATCATCTTTATTTGATCATGACTGTGTAACATTTAGAGGCTTTATCTTATTGTTGGATAATCAGGTTTTTAATAGACTACAATAATTGCTATGAAACAAGTATATTACTTCCCTCTAAAATGTAGTAGAGCAGAAGTGTGAATTAGCATAAAACTAATACTCTGAAGGTACTACTAACATTTTCACAGCAGGGATGTATGATGAGTATCATTTAAAAGGTCATTTAATTTGAGCCACATTAAGTGGGGGCACATAAATACATATGGACTCTTTTTTTTCTTCTAGATTTGTTATTGCACAGTTATAGTCAGTTTGCTTTCTGATTAAATTAACAAAGGAAGTCCAAATCTTAACAAATTTACAGCATGATTCAAACATAAACAGCTAGGCTCATGAGGAGTCTTTCCTGTATGAGTCAATCACAATCCGACTGATGCTTAAAATAGATGCTGTAGCACTTCGATGTTAGAGCTGGTGAGAAGAAATAGTGAGTGGGTAAACTCAAGCGTCATCTTGCATGAACAAGGTGTGAGAATATTCATTCAAAACACCAAAAGTATCATCTATACCTGTTAAGAGGCTTTCACACAGACGCTGCTGAAGGTTGAAGGAATATTTTAGAGATTTTTTTTAATTGTAAGATGCTAGTGATAAAACTTTGTGTGATTTCTTTATTCTTTCATGTAAGTGGGGCACCTGTTGAGTTGCATTTTCCCAAAATAAAAGCATCCGGTGGAGAACGTGACGTCATTCTGCCGCTCATATGTGACGTATTCATGAATGAAAACATGTCAATCGAAGCACGTGAATATTTTTTTTAAGAAACACGGGGAGATACAATTTCAGCAAGCATGAGTCTGCAACCAATGCCTCACAGATGAAAGCGCCGAAATGTTTCAGGACGAATGGGAAGCTTTGGAAATGTTGCCGGGTAAGAAAGCTGTCTTGGGTTTTTTTTTCCCCTTATTATTTAACAAACAAATTATAACAGTGTCACACCTGGAGTAACTGACATTTTCACTTACCTGAAATGACAGGTCTAGAACTTCTGCCATCTTGCCTGTCAACTTTGTACTACCCCATAATAACAACTGTCAGCTGTCAACAACCCAACAACAAAAGAGCCTTTTATCACACTGTTTTTGCAATATATTTGTCTCGCTAACAACCATAGTGGTGAGACCCTGAATGGAGGGAAACACTTGACGATAAACACTGTGAATAAGCATAAAGATGCTTTTTTGGATAATCCATCTGCTCTCCTACAAGGACATGCACATTGTGTATGGCCTACATTGCCAGCTCCAGTGAGGATCCGGAACAGACAGGACATTCGTCATACTCTTCCCTGTCCTCCTTTATGTGCCCACAGACTTCAAGGATCGCACTGCAGAATGACAGCGTCTCTAATAATGTTGCTGCAGAGGACAGCAGCCCAGTTCTTCTGCTGTAGGAAACAAGCTGCAGGCCATTTTGACCTCTCTGACCATGACTGCTTCCCCCTGTTTTGGCTCCTGGCTCTGGCTGTGAAGTTTAACCTCTGTGTCCTATTAATCAGGGTCTGTAGCAGGCCATCAGAAGCAGCAGCTGGCAGTACAGTAAGAAAAAAATGTAAAATCATCACATAACAAGTATTACAATTCTTGATCTGTAGCGTTGATGTGGCATTTTAATGTGCAAGCTTTCATTCTGAATAATGGTGGGGTTTTGTTTTTTTAATTTCATGCTTTAAAATATTCAATTAATCCACATCAATCATGTGTCTGTGCAATGACTATGTGCTTGTTTCCTCATACACACATGCTAATGATTCCCCGTAGTGTACTGAGGGCATCTCGATTTCATCTTCCAAATATGGTGCACCACTGCCCCCCTGTGGAAACCAGTAAAACATGACGGGAGACCGTGTTTGTCTCTTTCTGCAGGAGTAAGTTCTAATATTAAATATAGTTTGGCAAAATCCAGCAAAATATTGTTTGATTTGGTACAATTTATTAGCCTGGTTAGGTTGTTTTTTTATCACTTCATCTGTAACATATTGAAAACTGGTCAATATAAATAAACGGTAGCCTATGATTTAACAAATGTGTTTGTAAGGATTTAGGAACTGCATTCATTGAAGATCACGACAACTGCTCTAAACATTTAAAAATTCTAAATTTTGTGAGAGGAAAAATTCACAAATCTGGTATAAAAACAGAATAAATTAAACAGAAAAAACACCCAGAGAAATTGTAATTAAGTAGTTTGCAACTAATACCTTTAGTGATGCAATTAGATAAGCATTCCCCCCTTTCTTCTGTTGTTTGTCAAGATGATCAGACGTTGACTCAATAATGTTGAGGCCTCAGCTCTGGGGAGACCAATCAGGACAGATGGTGTTGCGTTGTACGTTTTTCTATCCAGGTAAGCTTTTACTGCACTGGCAGTGTGTTTGGGATCATTATAATGCTGAAAAATGAAGCTTTGCCAATCAGATGCTTTCCAGAGGGTATTTCATGCTGAATTAAAATCCGATGGTACTTTTCTGCATTCATAATTCCACTGGCTGAAATGCAAAGCCTCTGTAGATGGCAGATAGCTGTTCCTCTCTCCTGACCACCTCTGTACACAAAATGATGTTAAAAAAAAAAAACCTTCAGATTTGGAGTCATCACTGCAGATGTGTTCTCACTTATTTTCTTGTGTCATTGTGCATAGCCCATCCTTTTCTCTCTGTTTCCTTTCCTTAAGAATAACTTTTTGACAGTCTCTCTTCCACTGAGATCATTTCTGATGAGGCTCTGGTGAACAGTAGATGGATCAACTGAAGGGTGAGCTGTATCTCTTAGGTCCTATGCCAGGCGTCTTTGCTGGATTTTTTCCCCTGTTCTTAAGGACATGACTTTCTGATAGTTTTTCAGACCTGACACTTCTTCTTTTGTCCTTCACTTATCCAGTTTCTCAGACTTTTTTTAAAAGACCTTTACAAAGCCTGAAGAACTACTGCTCAAGATCACTTTTAAAAAGAATCTCCAAAATCCATCCATCCATTCTCTTCCACTTATCCTTATCAGGGTCACGGGAAAGCTGGACCCTATCCAGCCCTCCCTCCCACGCAGCTACCATGACGAGAGAGGTGGAGTACGTCCTGGACAGGTCGCCAGTCTGTCACAGGGCTTCTCCAAAATATATATTAAAATATATATAACTTAACAACATAGCATTGATGGTGTAGATAAAACATGATTTTGATATGTGGTCATTTATTTGAATTTATTTATATTATTTTGCTATTTTTGCAAGTACAGCCATATTGTTGTTTTTAAGATGCTCACTTTTGCATAACAGGAAATGCGGCACTGGGATAGTCAGTAACATGTTGCAGCAGCCATTCTGGAATGAATTAAAAGTTAAGCAAGAATGATAAACAGCAGATCCATTTGCAAAGCTCTCCCCTTCACTCCTTTTGTCTCAATAAGGGACAAAGCGAGCAGATGGCTCCTCACCAGCGCTGGTGAACATCAGCAGCAGACTTGTCTCCTGAGTGGGTGTGTGCACGTGTGTGAGGGAGTGAGGGAGGGAGAAAGGGAGTGTGCATTTTTTACATTTCCTAAGTGGCATGTGCATCACAGCAAGGCCACATGTGGACTTTCTCAGCAACAAAAAAAAAATGTTACTAAGACATAAACCAAACTACAACGTCATCATCGAAGAGAGCAATCACAATCTGCCAGGGTCTTTATGTCTCCCCATAAAGACCCTGTGAGGAGACAGAAGAAGTGAAAATGCATGCTCACAATCAGAAGTGCCTACAGACAATCACTTCCCAGTTGAAAAAAATCCTGAATACAGAGCTCTCTCAAATTTTCACAAGACAACCTAGTAAATTTTCTGGAACCACATAAACTATTTTTAGATTTACTAATTAAAAGTAACAGTGATAAATTAATAAGAATTAATAAGAAAGTGCACGTTGTTTGTGTTTTGGCTGTCTAGGGATTATAGAAATCAGTAGGTAATTTAATAATGCATCTCCACTGGGAAAACTAGATTAAATTATTACCTTTGAATATGTTCATCACTGCTTTGGGCCATCCCTAGACCCTTAAGAAGATCAGCTAAATGTCAGCGATCACTCTGAAGCGAGAGTGTGGCTTTTTTACCTTCATATTTTTTGTCAAAGGAGACTCGGGATCAAAGACAATGCCAGAATTTTTGACAGAGTCCTTTGGGAGAATGGTACTGCCACTACAGTTCAAAGATGTTCTGATAAACAAGCTTCCTGCAGTCTCACATTTGCATTTCACTTTTATCTGTGTTGAAATTCTTTGCTGTTATTTTGTGTTTTTGCAGTTCTCACAAATTTCTTGACTTTTACGGTAGCTGCTCGAGACATTGCAGCAAAAGAAATTCTCATTGTGTCTTCAGGGGTCAGGCTCCCACAAATTACTCTGGGCAGCTCTCAGAATTTCTGCAATTCACCTCACAAAATTAAAAATATATGTTCAACTAACTTATCCCAAAGTCTACGGATACTTTATATCACTACACAAATTTCACATAATTTCTTTTTTGTTTGCACATATGTGTAATTTTCTGCTTTTAAGATCCATAATTTAATATAAAAGGTCTTATGATTTAACTTTCTGCCTAAGAACTGATTGTCATGCAAAAGGAGAATATCTAGTGCTGAATGATAACGGCCATTGACCAACACAGAAAAACCAACATCTAAGAAGACAACGTTTCTTGTCTTGACTTATCTAAGTTGACTGTCAACACTTTTGCATTAATGTGCAATTAATCAATGTGCAATTTAAAATGGGATGCAAGTAGCATTTAACGGTGAGTATTCTTTTTTCTTTATAAAAAAAAAAAAAAAAAAACCCCGATAAAGA
>VOQK01038648.1:0-13438 GCA_015052645.1 Benitochromis conjunctus
TGAACATCGGTGTCCTCGAAAGAGTGACCTTTGTCCTTT
Organism: Benitochromis conjunctus; assembly: GCA_015052645.1. Taxonomy (NCBI): domain Eukaryota; kingdom Metazoa; phylum Chordata; class Actinopteri; order Cichliformes; family Cichlidae; genus Benitochromis; species Benitochromis conjunctus. The sequence continues at coordinate 40 of VOQK01038648.1, forward strand.
AGATGCAGATGGACAGCTGAGTCTTGTCCTGTCGAGGTGGCTCTTCTATGTTGTGCCATGCGTTTATGAAGAGGCTGTTTAGTCTCTCCAATGTAGAGGTCTGAGCATTCCTCGCTACACTGTACAGCATACACTACGTTGTTAAGTTGGTGTTTAGGAGTTTTGTCTTTAGGATGCACCAGTTTTTGTCTGAGTGTGTGGCTGGGTCTGAAATACACTGGGATGTCGTGTTTGGAGAAGACTCTCCTGAGCTTTTCTGATAAACCAGCAACATAGGGGATGACAATATTGTTTCGTTTGTCTTTTCTAGTTGCTGTCGCTAATAAACTAATAAACACTAGCTTTATTGCTTTATTGCTAATAAACACTAGCTTTATTGTATGATCACAATTTAGACAAATGCTTCTAGAAATGTAACAACATGTAGTAGACAAACTGGGGAGAATGAAGTCTGGTCATGTTTGCTTGGTCTGCCTCCCCTGTGACTCAGCCAGAAAATGAAAATGGCAGGGGTTTTCTTTTTTCTTTGTTTTTTTGTTTTGTAAAGAACAAATTAATATTTATTTTAAACACAAACTGGTGTTGCTTAGTAACAAATAAGGGGACAGACTTTCTACAACAGATTGCTTTATCTGGGAAAGTGGTGTGCTCATCAGAGAATGACAAGAGGACAAGAGAAAAAACACTTTTCTGCTGCCCCTGCTGGAACATGTATGGCCTGATCTGTCTCTCACTGGTAGCACAGTTCTGTTGGTCTTTGTATCACTTACTGGTGTAGTTCTTCACTGAAAATACTTTTTAGTCAAAATGAACAGAAATCAGATTTTTCAGTCATGATTTGAAATTGCTCTATTCAAGAATTTACTAAACTGATGCTGTGATTTTAAACTGAAGCTGCTTCGAGACTAAATCTGGGTTTAAGCTAAACTTCCCAGGAGGCATTTCTAATTACAGTACGGTCATTAATGATTAATTAAGGAAATCAATTAATCATTAATGTCATTTGTTAAAAACAGACATATGGACTTTTTGGAACATTGTCAGTGAAGATCAGTAAATCATTTTCAAATGAAATTTCAAATTGGATTTGATTTGTGACCCAAAGATGACTGATGGCACCTGCCTGTCTCATTATTTTACAGCTTTCAGTAAATAGTAACCTTTGGGAAGCAACTGAGCATGTTCTTTGTCAGTGATCTACAATGTATTTGGGGTCATTTGTTAAATAAGACAACACTGCCTGAACTTCTCCAATATTACTGTGGTTTAAAAAAAACTACACGACCAGGATAAGTTCCCCAGACTTCAAGACAGTGCTCATGTGTTCATAAATGTTCATCTATAACAGACACTGAGGAATTGTGGTTCTGTTTAATGTTTAATTAAATTCCAAACCTGTATGGAAATGTAAGAAACACTTTTAGTACCTCATCATGCCACATTGTGGTTCAAGAGCCAACTTGAAGGGAACCTAATATAGATAGATAGATAGATAGATAGATAGATAGATAGATAGATAGATAGATAGATAGATAGATAGATAGATGATAGATAGATAGATAGTATACAAAAGTCTTACATTTCTTGTAAAGCTGCAATAGAGGATATTATAAAAGCAAAAGATATTGCGGAAAAGTGGCTTCGTGATTATGCAGCTGTGATATTTTGAGATGCACTGCACTCAAAATATTGAGTGCCTGTATCTGCTCTAATCTCCTGTTGAGTGATCGACAAATAATTAATAATCTTCGCTGAGAAAGGCCAGATTCAAATGTCAAGCTTAATTTTCAGTAGAATAACAGAGGAGTTCAGGATAACTGACAGCATCAAAAGCAACCTGTGAGTCCAAAACACACATGTGAGGAACATTTGAACTAAACTATGCCTTTATTTAAAGAATGTAATGTGGCTGCTGCAAAGCTTTGGTAGAAAATTTAATGTCTATCATACTGTACACACAGGATAGGAAATAGCCAATACAGCATGTTTTCTTGGATTATTTGTGTCATGGAGTAAATGCGTCATCGGGCTTGTTCATTAACTACATCGCTGAGCACAGAGAGAATACATAGAAAGCTGCTTGATTTAGTAACAGGAGCATGCATTTAGTAACAGCAGAGCACATTTTCAAACATATAAACATAATCGAAAACGATGGTACAGTCAGTGTGACGTACACTTATGCAATGAGAAAAACGTGTAACACACAGGCTTTAACAAAAAGGATTTTCTGGTGTAAAGCCTCTGAGATCTGGTGTGTGCCACTCACTGCTTTTGTTATCCACAAACTATTAAGAAAAACACCTTTGTGAAGCACACTGCTGCACACGTCACAGTTTTCTTCATTGATATACACAAAATATAAATGTAAGGGTATTATTTAGCCTTTGTCTTCTTAACAACGACAGCCACAACAGCAGCAACAGCAGCTGCACATCTGTTTTGTGTCCATACCACACTATTCAAATAAGATAAGTAAAAGACCACTAGGGTGGCTTATTAATACAATACACTATGCCGTCACACACGCATACAGTTGTCTGCTATAAAGTCTTGGACAGTTGTTCATCACCAACTGTGGCTGCACATGTCTCTCAATGATAATACACCTTCAGGCCTTTAATCACAGGTCGCCCCATTGGTTTGTGTCATTCAGGATATACATTTTTAGAGATACCACCTGTTGTTTTCTCTGTAGTGACAGTGAGAGTTCGTTATGTACCCAAGACAGTCATCGAAGGCACATATGAGGTAACGATGAAGAAGCACGCACGTTTTTTGCACACATGGGTTTGCTAAGACAGGAGCCCACAATGTCTGACTTCACCTGCTACGCCCTAAATCTCCTGCATTTAACAGGTGACACGTAATTACATTCAACAGTGAATTCCTGTTATGACATCAACATGTTATTTTGAAGGTCAGCTTATATTATCTGGGGGGATATTTTAATATGCTTAAGAAAATTATAGCATTACAGATTTCATGCTACTAGGAAGGTCAAATTCAAGGTCAAAGTAGAGGTCAAAAGGTCAAATAGAGATAATATCTTAAAAACTGAAAGCTGATTGCTGGTATTTCATATTTAATACAGTTCGAATCCATACAAGCACAATTTCATCAAACATTTTTATGAATTGAAGTGAAAGAGCGTCCTTTCTTTTCTTTCTTTTTTTTGATAATAAGAAAACCCCAGTTGAGTGCTTTGTCATGCAATATCATTTTATTACAAAAAAGCATTTTTGGTCTTTTGTTTAATCAAATGCCCTCATAATGGCAATGGCATACTCCCTCCCTTTACGTTCACCCTCCCTGTCCATGATTCAGCACATCAGCAGTACTCACACAAACAGAAGGTGACATTCATTTTAGCACCATTCCTTATCAAGAATGTTGATGACAAAGTCCCAAAACAACATTATAAGTCTAATTCTTAAAGCTTATAAAAACAAGAGTGGTTCCACCAAACACAAAAGGACACTTAATTAAATTTATTTACAACAAGATGAATGAAATTTTAAAAAAAAACATATATATAAAAGAAATGTAAAGTGGAGCATGTAATATCATAATAGTCCTATGACACTTATCTTTTATTTTTCATACACTTTTATTTCAATGTCCTCAGACATTTGATCTAATCAGAGGGACTGACTGTTACTTTCACTTAAAGTAATTTTAAAAACCTTTGCAGTCAAATGCTACATTTGTCACATAAGATCCTGTTAGGATCAGTTATTGAAACAGAAATCTTCCACATTGTTGAGTTTGATGGTCTGTAGCTCCTGGCTGTCTAATAGCCTGTAGCTGAAAGACACTCGGTTGACAAACTTCCCGCTGGACACCATCCTCACCACAGTGTTATCACAGCCAATCTTCATGTGGGCTGCAGGTAGAGCAAAAAGAAATCTTAAGTCTTGACTGGTGTTTTATTTAAAGAGAAGAGGAGGCAGAGAGATGGTGTGTACTTACTTGGGCCAGTAAAAGCGATGCAGAGGTCAGTAATGGGAAGCAGCTTCGATGTATCGATGCCATTTCCTCCCAGCAGCTGTACAAAGTCCCCTGATTCTGCACATCCAGGCATGGATCTCTGTGGAAATCAACATAGAGTGTTTTACAAATACTAACTAACAAATACTAAATACTTACTGTGTAAAATAAAGGTACATATAGTGAATTTTTAAGGACAACCTATGCTATCGGAATATGTGTCTATTAATATGATATCGTAAGCTGGATAAATGATTTACCAAGTACGTTTTTACAGTGAAGGGAAAACAGTCTAAGTGGCACACTTTAAAAGCTATTTACATTTTTACAAAAACAAAAAAAAACAAAAAAGCAAAACAAGTCTTTCTGCTTTTTATCTGAAATCTCTGCTGTATCTAAATCAAGATTTGGTCACTTATTCAAAGAACTAAATGTTTATGGGCAAAACAAAGTAGATGTTTAATATTGTTATTCCTATAAAAAGTGCTGGTATCAGTGGGTTGCACTGGGTGTACCAGTCATATATATTCAAATTGGAGGCTGCTGCTTACATGTGCTGGTGTTTCAGTTTTCAACTTTGCCTAAACATTGCAAATACATTTCTTTCTTTTTTTTTGCAACATTAAACATGAACTCCTAAATATTAAATGCGACACTCATGATATTCTCTTTAGAGCTGAGAGAAAGTGCAGCCTGCTGCCATTTCATCTCTTGGAGCTGCAGCTTGTTGTGACTCACCTTTAAATCACTCCATAACTGATCTGAACCTACATGCTAGTCACTTATATACCTTATATACCTTATACCTTAGTATGAGATCTGAATTTGTTATGATTTGAGGGGTCTGGTCACTTAAAATCACTAATATTCCCAATGCAAAAATCACTTTCTACTGAAGGTTTGACTTGCTAGATAAACTGAGAAACCCTGTAACATTGTATTTGAATACTAACAAACAGTGTGAAGATGAATCAAAAGCACTGAGGCAATATCCATGGGTGTTTAGTGACTTTCTTCACCTTGGGGAGGTGGTTGTAGTGGCCCAGGCTGAACTCTGAGATACTGATCTCTACTGGATATATGATGGAGAAGCTGCAGTTTCTGTGCTGCTGTGGGATCGCCATTGTGTAACTGCCCTCTGGTGACTGTGACATGACATTGCAGGCTGCAAAAAAAATAGACAAGGGTGGATGTTGCAAATGTGATCACTTTGATGGATGTTCAGATAGAAGCATAGGAATGTACACATAACCTAAAGGCTTACATTGGGGTCGTACATGCATGATTCATATATGAATGGTGGTAAAGAACCTCTTCAATTTGTTGCATTTAAAGACAAATGTCAAAAGGTCAAAATAATTATATGGTGGTGGTCTGTTACACAAGCATTTTTCAAAGGATTATTTCATTATTATTATTATCATTAATATATCTAATTAGTAAAGAGCAGGTAGTTTCAAAGAAAATGAAGAAAACTGTAATGGCTTCACTGAGGTCAATCTCAGAAACACTTAAAAAGCAGCATCAAATAATTTGGGGTTCGGTATAGCTGTCTAATTTGCCCTTTCCTTTCATGTTACTGTGGGAGAGCATTTGTAGCCTGTCCTTGGTCCTCATCCAAGAACACAGTGGTGGCAAACTGTCCACTAATGGTGCAAGTGATGACTAAAGCACCATGCCAGGCTGCCACTATCACCACTGAATTACACATTAACTGCAGTGCAAATGGGCTGAAACCTCAAATTGTTACGTTTATGTGCATTCGGGGAATTTTAGAGTTTACTTCTGAAAATGATCGTCTACATACGAAAGGGGTTGGTGTGTTTCCTGACTGTCAGGGTGAAGCTGCTGCCGGCACTGTGAATGCGGAAGAAGACCATGGCCACGTTCTGAGAAGAGCGCACGCTTTTCCTCAGCGATCCAGAGTCGCAGTAATCCACATAGCGCTCGAACAAAGGCAGTGGGTGATCCTGGGTGCTGGGGAACTTTTCCCCTTTCATCACCCAGCCGTCAAACACCTTAATGGGATATATATTAAAAGACAGAAGCTTTAGGTAGAATTTTATATTCAATCACAAATAATTTTTTGATCTTTTACTAATGATGGGAAAGAATATTAAACTCTTTAGACTGAAGCCACCAGCATCTGTTTAGAATGGAGAGTATGCAGTCATTGGGGGAGTGTTTTTCAGGTAGATCACCTAAAAGAAGCACCTTTGTGCACAATTACTTTATGTTTAAAGAGCATTTTGTCTAATTAGAAACCAAGATAACAGACCCCAGTGTTTAGTGGCATGAAAACACAGAGCAAAGGCATTATCACAGAAGCACAAAAAAGTCATATGTCATTACCTATAGTTAAAAATTTAGTTTTAAGCCCTTAAAGCTCAATGGGACCAGATGCATCTTCCCATCTTGTGATATTTTACTCAGTGTAAGAGGAGGGGAAAGGTGTTTCATGAGAAGCGCTGTTAGCTTACAGTGATGAAGTCTCCTCCCATGCAGTCAATGTCAACGCTGTCATAATCCACACTGATCACTTCATTGGGCTCTGCCATGAAGAAAGCGGCACAGCTGAGCTGAGGGCGCTCTGCTGTGAAGGTGAACTGGCCCTCCACTGCAACCATGTCCAGACAACCTGAGAGGTATTCCAGGAAGGAATTTGAAAACTTTGCCAACCAAATAATATAAATACATTAAGACACATTGATTTTGTCTAATAAGTATTTATTATATATATTATCAGTCTGTAATATAAATATCATTTTCTGCTGCGTTTTCATTCATTCTCTACATTTCAGCTCTTCTAGCCTCCTCATTACACTCAGGTGTTTATGCAGGGCAGGTAAAACCAAAATTAAAAGACAGAAAACAAGCCTAATTTACCAAAAATATACACAAACGCTACCTCCCCTTTTATCTGTTCTTCAAACGCATAAGCTGCATAAATTAAAAAAAAAAAACTGCATAAACCATCAATTATATGTTTATTTCAAATATTACAGATATATACCACGTGACTTACGTAAAGGTCGGCGATACATCAACTCGTCGGGTATTTCTCTCTTGAGTTCCGAGTTGAAAAATGAATATAATTCATCTTTTGTGATTTCGTTGTTCTACAGAGAGTAGGAGAGAAGTTTGGCGCGTCTCGTTTGTACCTCTGAATCTTTTAAGAAGTTTCTGTATCTGTCCGGACACTTACCTCAATATACCTGGAGTCTCCCTTGAGGACGGACAGGCACAACACCAGAAAGAAGAGCTGCTCCCGGAAAGTGCGCTCCATAACGCGCATCTCTGTCTGCGAGGCTCACCTGAGCAGAGAAAGTCTGAGCTCCTCCGCAGCAAGCGCTGCTTTTTATAGAAGCAAATACTGTAAGGACCAAGTGACATGTTCCTCCAACGTGGACGCCCTCCCTTCCCATACAATCCATTCCTTAAGCAGCCAATTGCGTAGCTGTGACGAGAGCAAGGGACGAGCTGGATGGAAAGACAAAAACAGAAAGGGGGAAGCTGATCTTTCCTTCCCACTCATCTTCCCTCAGATCGACTCAGGTAGCTGCTGCAGCCCTCCCAGACTCCTACGATCATTAAACACTCACATTGAAGATGTTTGTCCTCTTCTCTTTGTTCTTAATAAAAAGTGAAAAGAGTGATCCATGCACAATTGCCTGTTACACTATGTAACAAAAAGGATGTTAAATCTTTACAGTAATGTGCAAAAGTCTTGAGCCACACCTCTTTTTAAAAATATTTTGATAGGATTATTGGACTCAGGTGCAATTACTTATTGACAAATGTGAAAACACACATGAACATGAACTATATTAGAAAAAAAAAACAGAGTTCAAAGCTCTTCTTTGGATATTGGTTACCTTTTCTTCAGTTCTCAATATTGCTAAGGTCTGGGTTCTTCGGAGACCAATCCATGGTCCATGACTCATGTGTTCCATTGTGGACTTTTGTATCCAGGTGCTTTTACAGCATTGACAGTGTGTTTGGGATCATTGTCATGCTAAAAATGAAGCCGTTGCCAATCATATACTTTCTAAATTTGTTATTGTGTGGTGGGCTGAAATCTGTCTGTACTCTTCTGCATTCATTATTCCATCGATTTTGGAAAGATCCCCAACACCACTGGCTGAAATGCAGCTCTCTACCATAATAGAGCCTTCACTATTATAATTCATAATAGAATCAACCCTGACTTCATCAATACCTAATGGTAATGATTTAAACAAACAAAAACAAAAAAATCACTCCATAAAACCTGTTGCCATTGATTTTCAGTCCCATTCTTGTTTAATTTGGCATTCCTCAATCTTTTCTTCCTGTTTAACTTACACTGGCTTTTTGACAGTCAGCATTCTATTGAGCCTAGAAATTACAAAAATAAAAAAAAACGTTTGGCTCCTTGGAGTGAAATGTAAAAAAAAAAAACAACGAGGGGTATCTTAAGACTTTTGCACATTATTGCACATTTTGATTTTTACCATTTTTAAATGACTTTAGATGCAGCTTTGGAAATGTGAGTCATTGCCCATTCATTATAGGAAATATTAAAACTTTAAAATGTCACTGTCCAGGTCACAAAAGCATAACTTGTTATATGGTATTGTAAATCAAAATACACGTTCATTACTTGAATTTAACTATTTCCCCTTTCTGCTTTATGGATACTTTCATTGATGAATCAGAAGTTGATACACAAACATCTGTAAGTCACAAATTAAAGCACTGTTTCTTCGTGGGACAGAATATTGATGGCAGCAGTTATCCTTTATGAAAATAATGTGACACACTGAAAACTCTTTTTTCATTTTACAATTTCTAAGACATATGTCAAGAAATTTTGATTGAAATTTTGTTTGGGAGCAAAACAAGAAACTATTATTATACTATCAAAACATCTGGATAAATCTACAATTCTTCTTAGATCTTCACTGAATGTCATTGTTCTTAGTATTGTTCAAAACAATAAGCACTCTCAAACAAATCCTGTTTCCCTGGCAAAGAGAAACTACCAATTGTAGTCAACCATGGCCTTGGTCTTGTCAAGGTAAAAGATACTGCAGAACCTTCAATGTGGGAATCCACGTACTTGCTTGTTTTTTGTGACCATTCAGACTCATCTGCAGAGAATTTACATTTAAATGCATCAAGTACTTGTGCACTCCAGGCGGTGGACATCTAAGAAGCATAATAGGAATGATTACTCAGCTCTCAGGTTTCCATGTCTGTGTCTGCAATGGAGTATAATTAAGGCATAACTCAAATAACCACTTGTTACAATCAAAATATGCACAAGAGCATCTCTGAATGCACAAAAAAGATTGGATTAGCTGATCTGATGAGTCTAGATTTTACTGTGACATGCTTTGTATCACACTGCTGGTGGTGATGTAATGGTGTAAAGGGATATATTTTTGGGGCATACCCTGGAACCCTTAATGCCAACTGAGCAATGTTGAAACACCACAACCTACATGAGTGTTGTTGCTGACCATCTCCATTCCTTTATGACCACAGAGAGTGTGCTGTTGAGTCATAGTGCTAGTCCTGCAACAGACTTGTGACCTGTCCAGGATGTACCCTGTCACTTTCTCAGTGTCAACTGGGGATAGTTTGAATAAGTTGGATAAGGGCCGACAAAAATCAATGCAAAATCCGATCATTCTAACTCTTGACTCATTCAATGTCTGCAAAAACCATACTGTCTGTACTAATTAGTAGATTAAGCACAAATACATATTTAAATGAACAGTGTACCTTACTCTTAACTCAAATAATAATGCAGAGAATGTCAAACACAACAGAAACTACATTAACACAGGCTGAGACAAAGGATGATTGTCTCTATTTCTGTCTCGCAGTAGAGTTGTTTGATGCAAAGTTTATACGACAAAACAGTGATACCAACCTTCTATGTTTTCCACACCATTCGCTTCTCACCCAGAGTTCATTCACTAAGCTGCTTTCGCGCCTGCCTCGTGTTGTATAGTCATAACAAACCCTGGGGGCCTTCAGCAGTGTCGTCTGACTTTTTTATAGGGTGAGAAAACTCCAGCCAAACACAAACACCACCCAGTTTCTTAAAATTTCATCCTAAAATTTTTCATCCAAGAGAAAGTCATACCATAGCTAATTAATATGCTTTAAAAGCAAAAACAATTACATTTGCAAATGATGTTTGCTTATTTTCCGCTTCTGAAAAGGCAAATTCACAGTCACATTTTTTGTATAAAGCGCATAACTGCAGAGAAAAGTTTCAAGTTGCATTCTGATTAAGAGTCAAGGACACAGAATACTCGTCTCCCACCTGTCTGGGCTCCGTCCCTGAGGTCTGCAGGTGCCTCCGGCTGTTGAAAAGGTCAATCCATTCTAATGCCGGTGTAATCCACACTCAAAACAACATGTTTGTTTCTCCAAGATAAGAGTATGTTTAAAGAAACTGGAAAATGCATTACCGTATTTTCATACACCCTGAAGGCAAATCGATTTTTATGTATGCTTTTGCAATATAGCATTTGTAAAAGTAATTACATAGTTTCCCCCCACTATTTAAGGTTATTATTTAAAAAGCAAATATAATAATATATTGATATAAACATGCCTTTAATAATAATGAGAGGAAATACTTTGTTTTCTGAAATGCTCAGACCAGCCTGCCTGATACCAACAACCATGACACCTTCAAATTCTCTTGAACCTTGTCGTTTTAAAAGAGCATCATAGAGATATCCAAGTTAAGTTTTATTCTGTGGGATTTTAATTTCTCCAGATGGAGTTTAGTCAGTGATGTATATCATGATGTTGACCCAATAAACGTTTAATCTAAGTGCCTTTCAAACAGTAAAGGTGTTGAATTTACTGTGTCTTTACTCTCTTGCAAGGCAGAGCTGTGGTCAGGCTGTTGCTAGTTGGCTGTATTACGCTTAAGTAAAAAGATAATGGGTATCTAAAATGCAAACAAATGAAATCTTTATCTTGCTATGCATATTGAACAGACACACACCATTTATTTTAAATTGAGTGTAATAGACAAGCTTTTATCCTTTGTTTATTATTGTAAATAGTAATAAACGTCAAATGCTATATGCATCTCACCTGGTAGCTGGGACCTAACTGCTAACAAGGGCAAAGTGTTTTTCATTATAGTAAAAATACTGTGGCTTTGCAAAGAACATACATTTCACACTTACAAATACACTTTGCATGAAGCACATGAAATTTTTATCGTTCTAGTATTTGCATACAGATATTTTTATTTGAAAATTCATTAAATATATTTCTGTCACTTCTAAGCCATGTGTGTAAATAGTCTTTTGCTGAGCTAATTAATCTGAGAAGATGCTGTAGCTTTTCATTTGGCTGTAAGACATTTTGCTGAGTAGCAGGGGTCACTAAGAATAGGTGATGTCAACAGAATTTACATAAACATTGGACTAAACATTGGTTCCATCCATCCATCCTCTTCCCCAAAACATTGACACGGAACACAGGAATGCTGTGTACAATGAAATGGCTAATTATTAACAATAATAATTAGAAGGGCATTTGGAAACCACATCATCAAACAAAGCCAATGAGCTATGGCAGCTTTAAAGATCCAAACCAAAATGTACTGGGTTCTGTTTTTGCCTGTTCTCCAATTTGCTCCCAAGTTTCACGACACCAGCTCAGTGGTTTTTCAATAATATGTTTGGCAGACAACAAATCGCGGAAAACATACAACAACAAATGCAAACATTAACAGGAAGTGCTTAGACGCTCTCGGGATGTGAGGCAGAGTGAGAGAAGGTTAACAATGTTGAGTCATGCTTTAAAAACAAATGAGAAAAATACTGGTTAATTCTAAAGACCGCAGGTAGCATTAGGCATGAAAGAATATATGTAATAGATGTCTGTTTTTGTAAGTCGTAAAAGAAATAAGTTGTACACACCTTTTGTAAGTCGTAAAAGAAATAAGTTGTACACACCTAGGTAGGGATAAAACAAAAAAATCTCCCCTAGATCTACAACATTGTGTTCAAATTGCAATTCCTAAAGGTATAAGCCAGAGTTGGCCAACTCCAGGCCTCAAGAGCCGGAAAACCTGCAGGACACCGGCTCTCAAGGCCTGGAGTTGGCCACCCCTGGTCTAAGCCCTGCTTTACGCATTCCCTATGTTCTTTTCTGCCAAAAGCTACTCTTTCATTTTTATCTGCATTTAACACAACGTCTGTGTGTGCGTGTAGTTCTAAACATAGCCCCACGTTCCTTAGGTCATAGCGCTTGTTCCATGGGTCATAGTGCGTGTTCCATGGGTCATAGACCCATGTTCCATAGGTCATAGCGCCCGTTCCATGGGTCATAGTGCGTGTTCCATGGGTCATAGACCCACGTTCCATAGGTCATAGCGCCCGTTCCATGAGTCATAGTGCGTGTTCCATGGGTCATAGACCCACGTTCCATAGGTCATAGTGCAAGTTCCATGGGTCATTCCGGGCGTTCCATGGGTCATAGCAAGTGTTACATAGGTCATAGCCGCACGTTCGATGGGTCATAGCTCCATGTTCCATAGGACATAGCTGCATGTTCCATAAGTCATAGCGCGCGCACATTCCATGGGTCATAGCCCCAGGTTCCATGGGTCATAGTCCCACGTTCCCTGGGTCATAGCGCACATTCCATGGGTCATAGCGAGCGTTCCATAGGTCATAGCCGCACGTTCCATGGGTCATAGCTGTACGTTCCATGGGTCATAGACCCACGTTCCATAGGTCATAGCGCCCTTTCCATGGGTCATAGTGCGTGTTCCATGGGTCATAGACCCACGTTCCATAGGTCATAGCGCCCGTTCCATGAGTCATAGTGCGTGATCCATGGGTCATAGCCCCACGTTCCATAGGTCATAGTGCAAGTTCCATGGGTCATTCCGGGCGTTCCATGGGTCATAGCCCCAGGTTCCATGGGTCATAGTCCCACGTTCCCTGGGTCATAGCGCACATTCCATGGGTCATAGCGAGCGTTCCATAGGTCATAGCCGCACGTTCCATAAGTCATAGCGCACATTCCATGGGTCATAGCGAGCGTTCCGTAGGTCATAGCCCCAAGTTCCATGGGTCATAGCGAGCGTTCCATAGGTCATAGCCCCAAGTTCCATGGGTCATAGCGCACGTTGCATGGGTCATAGCGAGCGTTCCATAGGTCATAGCCGCACGTTCGATGGGTCATAGCGCGCGTTCCATGGGTCATAGCGCGCGTTCCATAGGTCATAGCCGCGCGTTTGATGGGTCATAGCGCTCGTTCCATGGGTCATAGCGCTCGTTCCATGGGTCATAGCGCGCGTTCCATAGGTCATAGCCGCGCGTTTGATGGGTCATAGCGCTCGTTCCATGGGTCATTCACACTAAACTGAATGCACATT
>VOQK01038653.1:0-14812 GCA_015052645.1 Benitochromis conjunctus
TGTGAGACCTGAATACCCACTCTCACATCTGACACATACAGTATATTCATTCATTCATTCATATCCATTCATTCATTCATATGGTTCTCAGTGCACCCCTTCTTTGTCACAGCGTGCACCCTGTTAGTGTTATTTTTCAGTTTTGTGGATAGATTCTTTTTGACATGATATTATTTCTTAGTGCTTCTGAGTTTATAATCTTTGCTTCTAGTCCGTGATTCCTCATTAGATGATGTTTACTCCCTTCTGTGTCCTTCTGTGTAGATTCTCTTCAGCTGTGTTCCCCAGGTGTCTCTCCTCAGGTGTATTTAAACCCTAGGTTTGCTTCTGTTCTTCTGCCTTCTGTCAAGCTTGAGCTATTTTTGTATTTCTAATCTAAAGTTCAGCAATAAAGCTGCCTTTTAGTTTATTTCTGAATCTTGCATTTAGGCCTACTCTGCTTGCCATACAGCAATGATAAATAAGTGCTTAAAATGCCATTGTTATGTTTTCATTTAACAACTTGTCCAAAAATACTACCTTAACCACGTTTCCAGGAGCTAGACAAATCACTGGAAAGCTGATAGGTTTCAATAAGGCAGGTAAAAGGTGTGTGAATGATTTCAAGTGTGGAATTTGTATTTCAAAGCTGCTGATGCATTTTTGACCACACCGGAAATAAAAAGTGCCATTACCACAAAGCAATCCCCAAAAGCCTAATATCAATGAAAGGAGCAACATTCTCCTGCAGCTTTATCAGGTACCTCCTGCTCCTCTCCATTACATGCAAGCTGTCTTAGTGTGGGTGCTCTGATGCTCTGAGTTTCCTTTGCTTTTGGCTGCTGAGTCCTTCCATAGAAGCTGGAGTGATTTTCAGGCTCCCATGTAAAGATGATATACTGTTTTGACCGAGGGATTTCTAAAACACTAAAACGTACTGCTGTGTCGCTGTTATCAGCACCTTCATAAATGAAGACAGAAAGCTAAACGTCACAAATGTCTACAGGGTTACTAAAATGTGGCTAGCTGACATATAATGGCTACCTACGATGCGAGCAGAGGAAATATGAAGGATGAACGTTCGCTTTTTACCCCTCAACAAAAGCCATTGTGAGGGTCCCCAATGGGCAGAGACAAAGATAAAGACAGAGATAAATATGTTAAAATCGTATCAAACTTCAGTTAAGATAAGACCTGAGATGATCCAACATGAGCTTAATCATTAATATGCTAGTGCGTAGTTTGGACAGCTTGCTATGAAAACTTCCTGATCCCAAGCTTTATGTACACATTTAAATCTTGGTCAGCCTGAGAGTGATTCTTTTCTGAAGGATTCAAATATTTGGCACCTGGCAAATCATGAGCCGATATTTTTTAGGGCTTTGTTTATATTAAAACAAGATACAAAGAATTACAGCGTGTTAAAAAGATGAACAGCCAAAAACCAGGGTTTTATCTGTAGTGCTATCTTAATGCTAAGTAGAGCAACTATAGTTTATGAACAGCTGCACCAAAATGTTTTGGATCGTCCTGGTCTGTGTTATCCCCAGATCATTTATGTTACTGTAGTACAATAAATGATGGATAGATTTCATACAGATCAGTTCAATGCAATAATAAGGTCGTCTACTTGTTTCCTCCATTTAGATTCAGATGACAACTCTTCTCTTTTGCATTAAACTTCAAGTAAAGAGTCTGTTTTGAAAATGTAAGGAGTAAAAAGAACACATATTTGTTTTAAAAATGTGTTAAAATGTAAATGTCAAAAAAATAATTTGCCAAGGAAAGTACAGAACCACGTAACACCAAGTCTATCATATCAGAGATTTTGGGACCTCGAGTGTATTTTTCCCCCCAGAAACCTAAATACAATCAATATAAAAAAAAGTGCAGCTGTAGCAAATATGATACAAATTTAAACTCATATATAAAATTATTTTTTAAAAATCTCACAGGGTTCAATAAACCAACACACACACACAATTTTCAACAACAAAGAATGTGCGCTTTGTTACTTCCCACCTCTGGGAAGACATTCATTTTATTTTACTCTGAATTTTATTCTGAAAAAAACAAATAATGTCAGATGAAAAGTCACAGAGTAGAAGTTCATGCTCCTGGGCTCACGAATGTCTGTATGTATTACAATCAGTGTCAGTGCAACACTGAAATTATAACTGAAAGATTTAACGTTTGATATCAATTAAGCCCAAACGTAACACAAGCCTGGAGCATGCGGAGTGACATTATCCTAAATACTGAATTCAGAAGGAGATCTTTTGCTACTGGGACACGTTTGCCTTCAGGGTTTTCTGCCAGAAAGACTTTGTGACAGAGTTTTGTCTTGTTTTCTATTATTCTAAGCTTCCAGTTACAGTTTAGTGACGTTTAAGCAAAGAAAAGTTTCTTGGTTAAGTTTAGAAAATATTTGAGTTAAAATATATGTTAAAAAACAAACAAACATGTGAGATCTGTTTATATCCAACACATGCATGTTCCATTAGCAGATACATTTGTTTACATGTAACATAAAATGCTGCTTTCCTTCAAACATTTACGTTTTCTATGATTAAAAACCCAGGGCCACATGTCTCTTGTCTACTTTCATACACTTACATGGAGAGTAAGAAGGCAAACTGAAACCAAAACTGCCTCCAGAGTGAATATACACAGTTTGATCTGCCAATGTGCAACTAAAGCATCCAAATCATAGGATATAAACACAAATGGCCCCTGGAAATGGCTATTAATATTTCACTGAATAACTGAAGAAGAGTCCAGCTCTGAGATTAATCTCATTGCTTTTCTGTCTGTCTTTCTCTCTCCTTTTGGAAATGTTTTTTTTTTGCCATATTAACTTCTTGTAGCCTCTATAACCCTGATTTCCCACCAGCAGCGTTGGAGAAATGGCGCATTTCAACACAAGGTTGGGGCAAACTTCTTTGTCTGGACCTGCAGCTATATAAAGTGTACAGCAGGCTGCCAAAAACTTTGATTCAGATCATGATCACATTTAAGCTTCAGTCCCAAGGAAGGAAAACAGACATGGTGTCTTTGATGCTTTTCACCCATGATCAAAGTTATGTCCGATGCACGTGCACTTTTATTGAAATGCTTGATTGCATTTTCTGTAAGCTTCCCTGCTAAAGCTCTGCAACCATGCAGCACAATAAAGGAACCAAACAAATGGAAAAACAGCGCAAAAATCAATGTGATGGTATGTAGAGCAGAAATGAGAGAAACTTTGCATTTTTCAGGTGAACCATGATTACCAAAGCTGAGTGTCCTCGGTCAAGGCTGCATATTAACTTCATCAGTTTATTTATTTTGGGATTAGATCGGTATTGGTGAAAAAGCACTGCAGATACATTAATTGTATTTATAATAGAAATGATATTTGCATTAATATATTTTTCTAAAATGAAGGTTGACTGCACAATTTGATGGCTAAAGAATACTAGCACTTTCAGTTCTTTCAAAATCTCCCGGGTGCATGAAAACTTTAATACACATACTATATGTATACTGTTACCGCAGTTTCCCTTACATTTGCTTCTTGACAGCCACCCATCCATTTCTGATGGGGCTTCAGTGAACAGTAGATGGATCAACTGAAGGACCGGATGCATCTCTCGGGTCCTGTGTCAGGTTTCTAAGGACATGACTTTCAGACTTTCAGTTTTCTTTTTGTCAGTTTCTTCAACAACAACAAGTGAAAAAGAAGCCAAAGAGAGACTGAAATACGTTCAGAAAGCCTCGCGAATGCTCACTTCAAATAAAACAGTGCATGATTTTCTGGCTCCTTGGAAGGAAATGAGAGCTCGTTCAAGACTTTTTCACAGTACCGTATTTCTGAAATCATACAAATTACCATCTGCTAGCAACGAGTCGACGGGCACAAATTTCTCACAACGGCTTCTCCCTGATCCTCTTGACTTTGCACCCTTGTCGTTTATCCGTTCAGAGATTATTTCCTTGTCTTCATCTTTACATTTGGGAGCAGAGTTGAAAGAAAGCATCCAGACAGCAAGATCTCCAAATAGCTTCGACACACGTCTCTTCTGAGCATCACCATGTCTTTTCTTGCTTATCCCGCTTGTCCCAAACACCAGAGACATAAGTTAAAAAAAATGAGAGGGAGATTAATTTTAATTTACATACATACTCATCACAGTGACATGTTCATACATCATTTTGTTTGTTTACTTGTTTTCCCTTTGTTCAACTCCTCTATTCTTGTAGTACAGGGGAGAGAAGTGAAGAGGATTTTGTTTGCATGCAAATTAGTTTGGTGGGCCTCTTGGGAAACGCTCAGACGGTTGAACTGTTTGATGCCTGGTCCTCTGTGAATTGTCGGGATGCTGGTTTTTTATTTTTTTGAGCAACATTTCACTCAGGCGAAGGGAGAGGAACTGAGAGGAACCAGCTGGGTGATTTAAAGGCCAGTGTCAGATGATGCTTTTAATGGGACCCCAAAGTAGTGCTGGAGTAGATTAGTAGAAAGAAAATAGTTCCAGGTCATTATTTCTGAAAATACACATTGTTGCCAAGCATGAATTTGGTGCTTTGATCACTGCAAGGCAACTGCCGCCTGGTTTATTATGGCCAGCAGAACGAAGACATCGCTACGCTTAATATCGCCAAAACTAGACAACTTAAACCAAAAGCAAACCAAACTAGGACTAGAAACTACATGAAAAAATAGCCTCTTTAAAACATCAACGCTCTGTCTTACAGAAGCCGATATGGATAAAGTCTCTTATGTCACCTGTCATTTTTACCCTTGAATTACTTTGGCTAAAATCCCGATTCCTTTGTAAAACTCCCACTGAAGCTCACACTCACGCTCAAACTGAAGTTTCACAGACACTAAGAACTGATTCCCAGGATTTAACAGTGAGCTTAAAACCCTTGTTGTCCTCTAAGAAATTAGAAGAAATCAGTCAACTTGTGTGACAATGAACCATGAGCCAGGTTGACCCAATCAGGGTAATTAACATGTTATTAGTAGGTCTGTGACACACTTTTCTTTTTGTGTGTGACTCTCAGATTAAATCCACACCGATACGTGAAAGCCCTCTGTCCAGACAAGCCTCCTTTTTTAGCAGATTCAGACAAACATTTCACTTTTAAACAGGTGATTTTTTTTACATAGTTGTGACCACAACTATGTAAAAAAACAACATTATTATTTAGAACGACAATATTATTTAATCTAAGTCTATTTGAAGTCTGCAAAGAATCGCAAACAAAAATGTTGGTGACGTAATTTAACAGGCTTACCAAATCACAAGTCTATCATTAAGACACTTGAAAATGATGGATTGTAATTGACTATTTAATTCAGTTTTTTTTTTTTAGTTTTAATTTTTTATTCTTTCAGCTGCAGCCTTGTTGGTTTCAGTGATAACGCCACAAGTAATGACGTTACTAATGGCGTTACTTAAAAAAAATCTAATTAGTAAGATTTGTGACGTTTAGCATGTTTGGAGTGTGTAGTTAGTGTGTTGTGTAGTTGGTGTGTAGTGTAGTTGATAGTTTTGTTGTGTGTGTCAGAACAATGAGGCGACTGCTGAATGTCGCAGTTGCTGCCAAAAAGCCACCAAAGGCAGACTGCAGTGTAAACGCTGTCTCCAGGTGGAAAACAGGACGAGTGATACACCTTTCAGGCCTGCAGGTATCAGGCTTGTGATGTTCTCCTTTATCTTATAGTAGACAGAAATTATTTTTTGGAGTGGCACAAATAATTTTTGTGAGTTCTTATTTGATGCAGAACAGCTGATTGTTCTGTAAATAGTTTGAAAAGGTTATTTAAAAATGTCTTGGCTGCATTTTTAGGTAAAAAGCTGCATGTAACTTTGTTGTTTGCAAAACTCATGCACAGGTTTTTAAAATGTACAATTTATATTTGGATTTCAAGTTATGAAAATGATTCGTTAATGTTTGTGTTTGTTACAGTAAAAAATATAGCTTTTTTCTACTCTGATTTTATGTTTTTGTCTGAGCTTAGGTTGTGTGTTAGTTGTGTTAATAGAGTATGTCAGAATGGAAAAATAACTGTAAATTCAGACATGTGAGGTTGTGCTGAAAAGAATGATACCAAACAAGGCGAGATAAACAGTTTTTAAAGGTGAAATGTAGAGGTAACATCAAAAGTAGTCAAAAACAGCCAATAATAATATCTATATTTATTCTTGATGTTCATCGACTAATATATTTTAGACACACTTCCTTTTTGAAAAATTAACAGTATTTTCTGGAGAAAATAGTGTTAATTGTCACCACCGACTAACCGACTAACCTACTGGTCAGTGTACGGTTATGTCATACCAGTTGATCTGCAACCTAAACAGCTCCAGAGCAGGTTAGGTTTACAGCATGAGGTACCTACTACCCCAGTATGTAGTGAACCACCTTCGTATAGCCCTAAAGTTAGCTGGATACAATGAAATCCTGCTTTGTTGTACAGGTCTATGGTGATCTTAGAGCCAGCCTAGATCAGCTGATGGCTCAGATACAGTTATACACATCCAGCTGGCAAAGCTTATTTAGGCTGCTGTAGTCTGCACACAGCTATGTATTTGCAAGACGCTTTGCAACCCACCTCCATGCCAGCTCCTCCCTTTATGTTGCATCTGACTGTTGAATCAGCGTCATGTCTGCTGTCAATGATGCGTGATTTCTCTGATGCTCTCCTGGGCCATCCACCCATCCAGTCTTTGGACTGTGGCAGGAAGCCCAAGCACATTCACACTGAAATTTTGGTTATATATTTAAATCTTTTTTAACATAAATTTCACCATAATGCTTTTGGGATTACACTTTGGTGCATATTGTGTGAATCGAAGCAAAACTATCTTTGTCTCAGTTTGACTCTGCTTGGTTCAGTTCGTCTTGACGGTGGTCCCCTTGTACACTCAGAGTAAACAGGCCCGCGGTTATAAAGCTTTTACACGCCAATCCTGCCCAACATTCCCTTTATGTGCAAGTGCTGCAGGGCTCAGATGCATAATACATGAGCACTCAGTTAATCTATTGATCCAAAATATGTCTTCTCTCTTTCTCTGTCTCATTTACTATCTGTCTTTCTTTCATACTGTCATTCCCCCTGTTTGTGTCTTGCTCGCTGCTTTTCTCTTTCCCATCTCTCTTGTGCCCTGTTTTGATCAGCAGCCTGGTTTCAGCACGTGGACAGACAGAACAACAGATTAGAAGATGAGATAAGAGAAATGCATTCATTAAGAGGTGGAGATAATGAACCAGTGCTACATGTGGTGAGACCAATCTCAGAAAAAACGATATAAACAGCATAACTATCGGTGAAACAAGCAGGCGCACGCAGAGATAATAGAACCAACCCTCTTTTCTACAGGTTGGACCTCAAAACTCGGTCAGATAACAGTGAAAACCTGACTGTGAAAATGCAGGTCAGCAGATCCTCAAGAGTTTCACTGTGTAACAAAAATTAAATGCATGCAGATGAGAGTCAAACTCAAATGAGAAGTCTGTACAAAAATAATAGCCAGACTCATGTATTGCCAGTGGACTTGTTCCAGTGGGCATGCTCTACAGTTTCTCCCTGTGCTCTGATTTCACTGAGCTGCCAGTCTACTTGCTCTGCTTCACCTTCCTGCTTTCCTGCCATACTCATCTCCACCCACACTCTCACTTAACTCCTGCAAACCATTGTTGCTGTGAGGAACTGGCTCTTTCCTCTAGCCAGTACAGTCACTGGACCTCCTCTTCCCAAATGCTGTTTACTTGCCCAGACCTGCAGTCACTGCACACAGTGTCGCCTCCTCTTCATCCCCCAGCCTTCACCACTTTTTACAAAAGCCCTTTACCTGAGTCTGTGCACTCATTTTGGATCCACTTGTTGCTACCTTTCACCCAATGACATGTAGCAACTCCACCTCAGTATCAACAAAGGCGTGGTTTGACGACCATTAGAATAGTTTCTGAGTTTTTCCAGGGATAGTTGAATAGGCAGAGAGCACCCTCACTAACTTCTGATGCACACTCAGTCACTTTGTTCTGTAAGCAGGAAGGAAACTTAACAGAAACTGCTCAGTTCAGAAAGCAGCTTGAAGGGTAAAGAATTAACAGTGTTTGACAGTGATTGCAACACCATCATCAGACAAAATCGTCAGCACTGGATGAATCTACAAGTATTAAAAGATGTTTGCATTTATTTCTTTGCAGTACTTCCAGGTATGGTTACACACAGCTCATAGATAATGATTTGGCTTAGTCTAAAGTCTTTTAACTTGACAGGATCAAGACCAAATAAATTCTCAGTATTGATAATTATAACTACAACTGATAACTTTGATTGACAGCACTCAATGACTGACCAATACTCAGAAAAATGGGAAAGTCTAAGGAACTCAGTGAAGCTCTAAGGGGAACCACTGGTTTACATACGGAGGAAAGGCCTCATGGAGCCATTTCTAAACAACTGCAGATTCTAAGATGATCATTTAAAACATCTGTACGTAAGTACAATGTGTCATACATTTGCTGAGGCCTGGAAGAAGATCCAAACTGTCACCCTCACATGAGAGGAAATTGGTTTGGATCTTCAGGAACAACCCAGGAACCAGCAAGGTTTGTGCCTACCAAGAACTGGGGTTGTTAATGACGAGGCTTTCAGACCTAAGAACACTGCACCACCTATGAAGAATGGTGGTGGCACCATCATACTATGGAGCTGTTTTGTTGCTATTAGATTTTGAAGTGAATGGAATAATGGAGAAGGAAGACTACCATCAAAATTTTCAACTTCATCTCAAATCAACAGCTTGTCGGTTGAAATTTGGACACAGTTGGATTCATCAGGACAATGATCCCAAACACACATCAAAACTGGTTTAGGAATAGATGAAGCAGGCCAACATTAAGAGCATTAAGCTTCTGGAATAGCAATCCAAAAACCCTGACCTCCACCCTTGGCCCTTGGCTACAGGATGAACAGCCACAGTACACTACATGGAGAAGGAGACTAGAGGCTAATATCAAGGTAGCATGGAGGGAAGTTTCTGCAGTCCAAATGTTGGCTGAACAGCTATACCAGAGAAAAGCCAGGAGAATAAACCAGATGTTCTCCACTGAACCATCTAAAATGTACTCCCAGTGGCAGAGGAATGATATTAGTACATATTTTCATATCGAGCAATACTGGAAGAGCACATGGGAGGAGAATGCAACATATAACAACAATACTGGCTAGTGGATCTAAGAGCAGACCACAGCAATGGTTACAGGATCCAGTAACCATCACAGTAAAAACAGTCTGAAGAGACAAAAAGAGCATGAAGAGTTGGATAGCACCAGGTTCAGACACGATTCACGTGGCTTACCGGATGTACATGCACAGCTTTTGAGTGTATAGTCACATTACCCAAAGCTAACTGAAGCAGAAGGGCAGAATACCACGCTCTCTCAATCTGTTTCTTTTAAGAAACGAGAGTGATGAGAGGCGAAGCCCTTTCCTAAACCTGCAGGCGCAGGTAAAGTGCGGAGAATCTCTCCCCAAGCGAACCTACTAACCTTTTCTTCCAGCCTCGTGTCTTTAATTTGTACTGGCAGACAATGAAATATTTACAAGGAACCCTACAGGCAATTACATTAAAAGTGTGTGGTTAGACACCGCCTACCCTTTGGCGGGCCCCCACGGTGAGAAACGGAGGCCGATTTGGTGAATCGTCGCAAAGTTTACAACGTCAGATTTTACTCAGTATCAATAATTCAAAGCTAGAAAAAGCAGAAAGGGGAACGAAAGGAGGACAAGAGTGAACAGCAGAGAAGGGAAGGACAGGAGGAGGCAAAGGCAGGAGGAGGGAACGATTTGAGGAGGTGTGTTCAGGCTGTGGTGGATGTTGGCGGAAGGCTGCACTTTAGTGTCCATTTGCTAAATGTGGCAGAAACACACCGTGTGGCAGCCATGTTCTGCTCGCTGAAAGCTTTGCCGGACGTTCAGAGTCCCTCCTGCACTCTGAACACACACGGACGTATTTGTTTCACATACAAAAATATGAACTGTTCATGTGTCTAAAATAGGCTGACACAAATACCACTCATCTGATGGTCACACACGTATGAACATACGCACACACACACACAATATCCTGTAGCTGAACTTTATTGGCAAAAACTAAACATAAAAGATTATCCTGCTGGAAGCAGCCATTAGAAGATGGTACATGGTGATCATAAAGGGATGGACATGGTCAGCAACAATACTCAGGTAGTCTCTGGTGTTTAAACCATGCACAGTTGGCCCAAAGTGTGGCAAGAAAATATCCCCTAAAACATTATACCATCACCAGGCTGAACACTTGATACAAAGCAGGATGGAGCCATGCTTTCATGCTGTTTACATGAATATACCACCCGAACTTCATAGCAGAGCTTCTATTACCCAATTTCGGTCCAATTTTGGTGAGTCTGTGTGAACTGTAGCATCAGCTTCCTGTTCGTAGGTGACAGCAGCCAAAGATCTGCCACTCATTGGGTATTTTCTCTTTCTCTGACCATTCTCCGTACACGCAAAATCCCAGCAGATTATCAGTTTCTAAAATATTCAGAGCAGCCTGTCTGACATAGACAACCATGAGAAGTTCATTTTCATCAACTTTGTTCAGCACTCTGATGCTCAGTTTGAACTTCAGAAAGTCATCTTGAGTTGCTGCCATGTAATTACCTGATTAGACATTCAGTTAATGAGCAAGCAGTTCAGGCAGCATGAATACATGTGAATGCTTGTTAAGTTCAGGCTTTTTGTTTACTCCATCACAATAATAAAAATGAATTAAAGTTTGATATTCCCTAAAAAGATAACAGGAAATGAGACATAACAGAAAAAACATGAGTGGTAAATTGGAGTAAAACGGATTGCTTCTTTTGTAAACTGTGGTGGGTTTAAACTTTAAACATCCCAGTTTGACTTTCTTTAAAGCCGGCAGCGTCTTTCCTATTTGCAGAGCTCTCACTCTATGCTTTCATTCTCCTGCTTCCTCTCCTCCCTCCCACCCCAGCTGGACTCCCTGCATTTTGTCCGTGCGGTTTCGCCTTCCCAGCGGACTGTCCTCCCTGCTGACTCCCAGTGGAGTCAGGTGATGTATATTTTATGAGCGGGTGCCGGGGACCCTCTGGAGGGCCGCAGCTACAGCAGGACAATAGGCCTCGCTCAGGTTTCCTGCTGGCCGTCACTGACACTGCTGCTCTTTTTGTAGGCAGGTGAGTCAGAGCTGGAGTTTCAGCCAGGGCTGCAGAGTGAGAGGCAGAGTTACAGCTGGAGCAAGGCCGAGCACAGGCCGGGCTGCTGCACATCTTAAGTTTTACTGTCTGAAAAAACACCAAAGACACATGTTAACACAGTACATTAGAATAAAATAACGCAGATCATCTCTTTTTTGGGGGGGTTTCAGTTTAAAAGGCACAAAAATAACCCCAGATTATAATTATCACAGGTTTTGTTAAGTTTCTTTTAAAAGTAAAGTTATTTTTTTATTACTATTTTAATGGATTCAAAATAAACTTAAAGTCCTTTAAATTTAAGTTAAAAATGTTTGTTGTCCAACTAGAAGACCTCGACCGTTAATGAACAAAATTCTGACTCTGAGAAACAATAAAATTGAGCTTGATCAGCCGTGTTGATCAATAGCAGAGGGAAACACACACATCATTTCAGGTTTTCATTCTTAGTTATTATTCTCTAAAGTCTCTTTCCTCTGGTAAATCATGTCCTCACTTCTAATCCTAACTTGCATATTGCCATTTTACCCTCAGTTTCTTAACTGCTTCATATTTCCCGTCTCTTCCTACACTCTTTTGGGTCTAAGTTACTTCACATATTTGCTTGTATCACTGCTTCATTTGCTCACTTCTTGCTTGCTTCGTGCCTTCAGTATTTATCCAAATAATCTGAGTATTCAGTGTTTGATTCCTGTGATTAAAAACAGATTTCTCTAAAAGGTTTTACAGAGGATGCACCTGGGGAGAGAAAATGCATTACTGGAAAGACTTTGATGAATAATTTTAATTGGAATTCATTTCTACAGTGTTCAAAATGCTTTTGGTTTGTTTGTGTTTAATGGGCAGCGACGGTGCAGAAACAGTGATGAGAATGCAGTGAAGAATGGACTCCCCAAGTCTGGAAAAAAATAGAAAACTTTCTTCATCTATGAGAGTTTGTGCAACGATGAACAGCTGGAAAGCTGAGATAAGCTGAACTTCAAAAACACCAGTACTTTGACCTTTAAATTCATGATACTGGACTACATGTTGATGTTCCTGAGCTGAAGTTTGAGTCCAGTTTCAGACAAATATATGAAAAAAACAACAACTTGAAGCTTCTCATATGTCAATTAATGCATACAAACACGAGCAAAAGTAGAGGCTTACATATCTGAGTGTAAGGATTGGTAGATAGGAGGACGGCCCTATGAGTTGAAGTCAAGTTGCTTTACAGGTTTTCCACGTATTGGTAGCACTTTATGTATCACGGGTACATCCCTCCATAAGAAAGCTTCACTTCACTAAATCATTTGATTAAAACACTTCATGGTGTTTGTGCCACTTCACATGAAGTGATGATTGGTCCTGCCTTAAAAACAGATAAAGAATAAATAATAAATGGTGTTAATTTTGGGGGTTTCAAAGTTTGAGATCACCAGGAGCCTCTTAAAGATTTTCCACACTTGAATTAATTGCAGCAGGAAGCATAAAAAGATGGCGCAGTCAGGAAAGCAGAAGAAAATCAACTTTTTCCTGAAACTTCTGTGAGGAAACATTGAGTTATTGATTAAATGATCCAGCATTGGATAGGAAATAATTATTCTACTTATCAGAACTGCAGGCTCCTTAAATCAGGTGTGATGAGTGATTTAACTAAAGACTAATTCAGTCATGATGAAAGAAGATTCAAAGAAATTTGATATGGAAACGTAAATGAAAATGAGCGTTCGCTACAAAACAGTATCACAACTTTAATGTTGTTAACGTTCAGTAACAATAAAGCGGGCTGCAAATATGAAGTAAACAGAATTCACTTCAAATATATTCAGGCTGCATGCCGTAATATTTTATTTGAGCAAATATAGAATCAACAAAGCAACAAAACGGAGAAAATGCTTCTGAGTGGATGAATTATTCACTTTATATGATAAATGATCGTCAGTGCACCTGAAACTACACAACTCACAATAAGAGTAATCTGTTATAAATCTAAAATTGCAATGACGTAATGAAGTTAAACTCAGTCCTCTGTGTTTTAGTTTGTCCCATGAGCTGCATGAACATGATTAATAACTAGTGAATCTCGAAATACCTTCATTTTTGTTTTTCATTAATCCCCGAGGTTTAAACATGAATGAATGAATGAATGCTTTTTCATGAGTGGATTCAGGTTCCCTCACCTTAGCCTCTGCTCAGGTTTCCTTTGATCTGTTTCAGTTCGGGCATTTGCGCGCTTTAAACCAACTATTCCGCAAACACCGACGGTTCATATGGGATCATGCAGGATTTTGATTAAAACCAGGGAATAATGCGCGTTTTGTTGTTTGAAAAGGAATCTTTTTCTCCCAGATTGATTTATTAATCTTTCATGTGTTACATTCTGTTTGAATGAAACGCCTCAATAAAAGAAATGTCACAGTTGCAAACATTTAAATAGTTGTTTAAAAAAAACAAAAAACAGGTGCTCATCTTATTAATGCAGGTGTGAGCGCAGCAGACAGCGCATGACAGCGGGGATACCGAGTCCCCTGCCCACTCATTCACCCTCCTCCCACTCAGAGAGGCCTTTAGGTGATTATCGCGATAATCATTCCTCCTTTTATTGCGCGTGGCAATCCCCCCCCCCTCCTCCTTTTGACTGTCAAGCTGTGCCCCGCTGACCCCCGCTCGGTTCACGTGTAAATATTTCATCGTCTGGTGCTTGCGCTCTTTAGTTCCCGTTCAGGACTGTTTATTCTTTAATTAACTGAGGTGTGAGTGGGTTTTCTTGCGCGATCAGGAACATGATGTCCAGTAGTACAGCCACAGAGTAAGTGAAGCATGATTAATAGATTTATTAATTGCTACGAACGTGAATAAGGGTGAGGTAGAGGAATTCCTGCGCGCCCGCCATCAATTAATAATCTCAACTGAATCTGTCCTCGTCTCTGAATCCCCCCCGTCAGCTGACCACGCTACTGAAATCGTCACCCAGGCCCAAATTGATTTATTGCTTTTCATATGCACACTTGCTGTTTGTGATTAGTGGGCTATAATATGAGCTTCATGAATCCCCATATAATAAAAAAAATAACCTGAATGAACACACATGCGACTCACGCTGAACAAGAAATGAACACAATAACTTCTGGCTCTGCTGTTTTAGTTCTGCAGCACTGTTACAAAGATGTGTTGGTAGTTTAGGATGAAATGCTGTCGGGAGAAAAATGTAAGCCTCTGCGACTGCTGATGTGCTTTAAATAGTTTTCCTGGCGCAAATTCTGCATTTAAGCATTAACAATCAAGGCATCATTAGATCACCGTGACTCTGAAACCCACCGGAACGCCACATTTGCAAAGTTAATTGATGCAGGCATCAATAACCACGTCGGGTTTGGAGGTATTCCTGGTGGTCTCGTGACCAACTTAATGTCACCGAACCCACATTTTTCTTGCAGGTATCGATTTTTAGAGGTTTCTACGAAGATTTTTTAGCAGTGAAACCACAAGCCGTCCTTGCCAGCGAGCCAAGCACGCTTGGGGGCGTGGCTAAAGACGACTATGTTCACGTGGTTGGTGGAAACGTCCAGGGGGAGGGAGTGAGGATCCTCCAATG
>VOQK01038653.1:14832-25653 GCA_015052645.1 Benitochromis conjunctus
CCGAACCCACATTTTTCTTGCAGGTATCGATTTTTAAAGGTTTCTACGAAGATTTTTTAGCAGTGAAACCACACGCTTGGGGGCGTGGCTAAAGACGACTATGTTCACGTGGTTGGTGGAAACGTCCAGGGGGAGGGAGTGAGGATCCTCCAATGAGGAGGAGCCTGGGAGGCAGTGGTCCAATATAGGCGCTGGAGGCAAGGAGCATCTTTATTATAGAAGTCATTTACAGGAGGCAGAAGATCCGCAGGTGTCCCGGAGTTACCTCTGGTTGTCACGTTCTGTATATATTTTTTTTAACTGAGTCTGACTGCATCTATAAAATCCCGATAAAGAAAAAAAAAAATTTTTTCCAAGTTATCTGCGCGTGGCAGGCTCGTTTTTCTTCCTCTCAGAGGCGTTTCTTTTGAGAAAACAATCAAAACGGAACCGAGCGAAGAACACGGACAGCGACCCTCACTCACTTCTGCAATCATGATGTCGATGAACAGCAAGCAGCCTTTCAGTATGCACCCTATCCTGCACGAACCCAAATACACTCCTCTGCACTCCAGCTCCGAGGCCATCCGCAGAGCCTGTCTTCCCACACCGTCGGTGAGTCCAGAATTCACTCGTGACTTCCTGCAGCTCTTACAGAACTCTCACGGTGTAGAAAATGTCTTCAGTTTATTCTTGATTTCTAGTCATGTAATGCAATGTAAAATGATTTAATATAATAAAAACAACCGTTTTCATAATATTGGCTGCTAAAGTCAAACTCTTTCTACTTTGAGACCACTATATGCGTCTTGCTTGGGCGGTGGAGTGAGGATAAAGTTCTATATTATAGCATCAGATGACAGAGCTCGATGAAATGTGAAACAAAACCCGTGTAAAGAGGCTGGAGACAGTGAGATAACGGGTCAAACCGGGGAGTACCTGCAGCACAACAAAAACAAGCCATCCGTGTTGCTCGCGGACGCACAAATGCGCCTCTACCGAAAGCCAGATCCGGTGTTTTAGGAAAGTGTGAGTGATTCTGCTTCAAACGCACGAGGATAAAAGATGAAGGAGGGAGAGGACGAATGAAAAGCCTGCGTGGAATCTCCGAGCGCGTGTAATCTCATATTGTCCCATTCATATTCAAACGCACAGCCGTTTCATTTCATTGTCCGCAGAAATTATTCAGGAGATCGTAAATATTAATTTTAAATGAATATCCTTCCACGCTGACACACTTTCGAGGCACCGGGCACAACCAGCGGTGTCCACGTCGAGCTCGACTGCGTTTGTTTTGAGAGCTAATGAAACAAAGTCAAGTTCACCTTTTGCGCATAAATTCCGTGACCATGGCCTATATAATGTAAATAATGCACACATAGATACATATATCCACGCTTATTTAACTGATTAGTATTGCAGTTTAAATGCTTAACTGGAAAAGCAGAGTAGTATTTGTGAAACAGTCCAAATTCTGAAAAATATCAGTGGGTTACGATAGAAAGTTTCCACAGATGTGTAATTTTATTTAATAATTTGAACTTCATGAATTGTTATTTTAACGTTTAAATAAATGTGATGTAATCAGCTGGAGTCGCGGTGGATGCTTTGACGAAGCTGTCAGGTTTGTTGCTGAGAAGCTTTCCTCTAACCGGCCTCCCTCTGCTCCCCTCGCAGCTCCAGGGCAACATCTTCGCCGGCTTTGATGAGACGCTGCTGCAGAGAGCCGAGGCTCTGGCCGCCGTGGACATCGTGGCACAGAAAAGCCACCCGTTCAAGCCAGACGCAACCTACCACACCATGACCACAATGACCAGCATGACCTGCACCCCGACCTCCTCCTCCGCACACCTGCACCACCCGTCGGTGCTCACCTCTCACCATCACCCGGCGCATCACCAGCCGGCGCAGGGCCTGGAGGGCGACCTGCTGGACCACCTCACGCCCGGTATTTCTCTCGGAGGGATGCCCGGCTCAGATGTCTGTTCCACGGCCTCGCACACGGCTCACGCCCACATGTCGGCCATCAACCACATGCAGCACCACCACCACCCGCAATCCATGAACATGCACCCCCACGGGCTGGGCTCTCACGCTTCCCTGGGGACCACCGGCGCAGACGCGGAGCCTGATCCCCGGGAGTTGGAGTCTTTTGCGGAAAGGTTCAAACAAAGGCGGATCAAACTTGGGGTGACTCAGGCGGACGTGGGGGCTGCCCTGGCCAACCTTAAAATCCCCGGGGTCGGGTGTCTTAGCCAGAGCACCATCTGCAGGTTCGAGTCGCTGACGCTGTCACACAACAACATGGTGGCCCTGAAGCCGATCCTGGAGGCCTGGCTGGAGGAGGCCGAGCGGGCACAGAGAGAGAAGATGACCAAGCCGGAGCTCTTTAACGGGGGGGACAAAAAGAGGAAACGCACTTCTATCGCCGCACCTGAGAAGCGCTCTCTGGAGGCTTATTTCGCCGTGCAGCCGAGGCCCTCATCCGAGAAGATCGCCGCGATCGCCGAGAAACTGGACCTGAAAAAGAACGTGGTCCGGGTTTGGTTTTGCAATCAGAGGCAAAAGCAGAAACGAATGAAGTTTTCTGCGACGCACTAAGGCCAGCGAAGCCGCGGGTCTCTGCCCCGTTTCCAAAAAGACAAACCAGAGACAAGCTGCTGCTGCTGCTGCACACTGTCAGAAAAATACAAGGTACACCGTCGTGCCTTTACTACCGGGGCAGATCCCGTCTGACAGCCACCCGGGCACCCATAGGTGCGCACTCAATAACAAAACAGTCATCTCACAGATCATGTAGGCGCTCATCAAAGTGTTATAGCAGACTACGGTCATTGTTTTGGCTCTCCAGATGAAAAGATTCTCATTCAATGGTTTTTGCTTTGCAGAATTAATAAATGGTATGGCATTGACAATGTAACTTATTTATTTTAGAAGAAAAATCACGTTTTCTGACTAAAGAATGGACGAAATGCGCGTATGTGTGTGTGTGTGTGTGTGTGTGTATGCGTGATTTTTCTTCGTTACAGTGGAGCAGAATCCACAGCCGTGTGACTGCAGATATGGAAACGACTTCACACAAAGTATTCAGCGCAAAGAAAGCGCCCGACAGGGTGTTTCAGTATTTTTAGATACACTGTTAGGTTTGGATGTGAGACCCCTGCATGGTGACTCGTTCTGTCAGTATAAACCCGGACGTGTTCTAATAAGTTCAGCCTCATTCATCCAGAAAAAAACAAGTGGATACAACGGTGTACCTTTCTTCTTCTGACAGTGGAGACGGAGCATGGGGACTGGGAGAGAAAACAAAAAAGAAAACAAAAAAGACTGAGACCCTGTCCAAAAACTCGAGAATCTTACATCTTTACGCTTCTCCACAAGAACAGACCATCGAAGGAGAAAAAGAGGGGGAACAATGCTCCGTCCCGTTCATTCACAAGGCAATTATTGTACAAAAAAATTAAGAATAATAATGACGGGAATCGAGGAATAATTATTATTATCCTCATTAGCCGGAATAGCTTTTTTATATTTATCAGTGTACATATTTGTGAATATATTGCACCTCTGTGTGTGGGGGGGAAAAGCTCATTTAAATGTATTGATTTTTGTTCGCTGTCTTTTCTCCCAGGTGTTTGTTTCTTTACGAAATTGAAGAGGTTTTGGAGACGAGATCCGACCAAACGCGTTAACAGCGTCCTTCGGTCTGTGGCTAATTTATGAGGCGCAGTAACTCCTGTAATCCGTTGCATGGTTTACTCGTAAAATAAAAGGGGGGAGGAGGAGGACAGGAGAGTTTTCTTTGTGGCTCCAGAAGTATGGACCCCCCCAAGTGAATGCATTGCAATAAGAAGAAACACACACACACACACGAACACGCGCACGAGTACACACATTCACACGGTATAGCTGTGTGTCTACCTCATTACGCAAGTGTTGGCACGTTTATGGTGACTTAAAAACACACACATATAAACAAAAAACGAGTAGGATAATTTTTTTCTTTTTTGGTTTGATTTTAACGTGATTTTCTGTTATTATTTGTTTGTTCCTCTGCCACTGGGTTAATGGTGAATTAGGCCTAGAAAACTCACTGATGTGTAAACCTGTTGTATGTTCAAGTTCACTGCAATGATGCTCTGACAATCAAATTACTATTGTTATTATTCAGAAGTGGTTGATCCCCCCCTCTTTGTGTCCTCATGAATTATTATTATTATTAT
Organism: Benitochromis conjunctus; assembly: GCA_015052645.1. NCBI lineage: Eukaryota > Metazoa > Chordata > Actinopteri > Cichliformes > Cichlidae > Benitochromis > Benitochromis conjunctus. Next base: position 19,035 of record VOQK01038653.1, read on the forward strand.
TATTATTCGTCCACTGACACCTTTGTGGAGAGCACTTTGTACAGTAGACATTCTGATGAAGGGAACTGTCGGCCTTATTTATACATATTTTTTCAACGCTTCTGAAAAAACGTCATTTAATTATTTATTTATTTTTGTGTTTTGTTTTGTTTTTTGTTTTTTTTTGTCTTCACATTTCCGTATTTATTTGAATTTAATTTATTTTGGAGACGAAGAAAAAAAAAACATATTTCATATGTGAAAGTGTGCTTTAAATGTGTCTGTGTAAGCGACAGAAGCTGAAATAAACCGTGCACGTTTTACTTGAACTTCTGAAAGCCTTTCTTTTGGGGATTTGAAATAGACGATGAGCAGGATTTTGTCTCTCATCCGAATCAGAAAAACTATTGCTTCCATTTTTTAGCCAGCATTACACCTCCTGAGAATAGACTTTGGTCACGTGAGCCCATTTTTAAATTGTGCGTCTGAAGCAAAAATATCTCATTATCTTCGTCACAGCACGCCAGGGTTTGTGTTTGTTGATAGAGGTGTTAATCGTCCCCCCTTTAAAAAAATAGATAGATTTAATGGATTTGTGTAATGCGAGCTCGGGACAGCAGTCTGTCTGTGTTCCTGTTTCTTGGATACAGTCGGTGTGTTTGCGCCGAGAGGCGAGCAGCTGCTGCTCTGAAACAGGAGAAGCCTGGAGGTGAGGGAGGTCCGTCTAAAAGCTGCTTCCCAGCGATGATGAATAGGATTTGATACTTGAGTGACTCTAATATTGATCAACTTTGTTGGGTATGAAGACTGCACGGCTCTATCGCATAAAGGACCATGCAGACAGCCTGATCTGATGCTTTTAGCCCTATCAGACGTTTCTGTCCGAGGGAAAAAACATGCATAGAAAACTCAGAGAACTGAAAAGTCACAAAGTTAGAAAAAACCCCAGAAAAAATTAACTGAATATAAAAAGAAAACTGGGCTAAATGAAACTTAACTGTCACAAGTGGTGAGATTCTGATTATTGTCCCTGATGGTTTGAAATACATTTGAAACACGAGCTAAACGATCCCGAAAATTTAAATTCTATAAATATTATTCAGCTCATTTTTAGTTTTGCTTTTGTGAATTCAATTTCCCAAGATGCAGATTTAGATTTACAGTTTAATTATTGCCATCAATACATTTTAGCTTTCAAAATGTTGCATGCATATATTCATAACATCTGGAGATCTTCATCAAACTGAACAAAAAATTAACGAGTTTAAAATTACTAACCAGTTTTAGAAAATAAAGTCCTCACCGAGTTTGAAAAAAATCTAAATATATAAAAACTAATGATATACTTTTATTTTATATGAACAAAAATGGCAGTTGTTTGAAAATATATATATTGGAGAGAGAAAAATCCACTATGCGTCAATGATAACTGCAGTGTGTGCCAATTAAAATACCAAATTTAGTGCAGGTATTCATATCATCAACATTTACAGTGAGAACTATATTTAATCTTCCGGATAGAGATTAAATAGAAAAGTATCATTTCCATTTTAAAGGAGTGTTATTAGAAGAAAACATTTTCAATAGACAGTCCAGATGGGATTATAAACTGTATTTGGAAAAAATATTAGAAATAAACCCAGCATGTTTTTAAATTAACACTAACATCATTAAGGATAATAACATTATAATACGTTTCATTTATAATTATAGGCAGTGCTTCCCAGAATACTCATAGATGTCATTTACAATATAAATTAAGTGAAATCACACAGAAACAAAAGCACAGAAATACTTCTGAAATAAACTAATATGCAGTAAATATTGTTTCCAGGGACTATAAATACCTCACACAGTGATTTACCTGGAAAAAAGCCTGTAAATCTGCTATACGTGCACAGCCCCAATCTTCAATGTGTTCTCATAAAGCACAACATGACCAGAGCCACAAAAACTCTGTGAGCATAAAACTGTATATGCGACTGCATATTAATCTGGAAACAGATAAAAGAAATTCAGTGAGTTAAAATCCAGATTTACATGAAATCCTCTCTCTCTGTGTCTGTGTTTATACTATAGCGCTCTGTCCTCAGATCAGCAGGTGGTTTGGGTCCGTAAATGCGTTATTAATGAATAATAAATATCAGCTGTTATGATACTATTGATTTTGGAGTGTGTTTGTTAAGAAGCTGCTTTTCTCTGTTGTACAACAGCATCTCGGGCCCTGATCCCCTCGGAGCAACCCAATCCAGGCCTTTAAAGCTGCAGGATCTTAACCCGGGGCTCGGGGACCCCTGGGGGCCCCTCAGTGGAAAAATCCAGTGGGTCACCAGAAAAATGAAAAACAGATAGTTTATGACTGGATATAAAAATATCACACTTTGATCTAATCCGAAGTGCGATAATGCAAGAATTTCATCACCCTGGGTTCTAATGAAAAGTTTTATGTCTTGAAGGTCCTGAACATATTTCAGAAACATGGATTATAAATGTGCAAAGAAACAGTGATACCTTGAAGTTGCAGTATTTTATATTGATTTTCCTTCTTTTATAAGGAACAGACATGCACATTACACAGCATGCATATGTACTGCTGCATCAAGTCACATGTTCTGTCACAGAAATCCACCCCGCTGGAGGAAAACAGAAATGCTGCAGAAAGTCCTAAAACTGAAAAAGATGTTTTTATGTTTGCAGGTTTGCCCTGTTTGCATTTTCAAACTGTTTAACTTTACTTACTGTATATTGGCTCGAACAGAAAACATAAAGTTCAGTATGTTTACTGCTACCATATGACTCTCGCCAAAGCATCTGAAGTGTTTCACCAGAATATTGACGTATCATCCTTGTATTTTAAGTTCAGAAGGAGAAAAATCAACTTCTGTATTGTGCATTTGTCAATATTTATAGATATTTTTTTGCCTACCAGACAGTGGCTGGCATGTTGGTCTATAACAAAGAATGTAGTACATGGTCTCATCAAAGTTTAATCGTCGAGCGGCTCTCCAGTTGAGGCCTATAAATTATATATAATTGACCGTGTAATCAATGTGAACAGTGTATCAAGTTTTCCTGAGACAAAGCGACGAAATTATACACACAGAACAAAAATTACAAGCTTTAATATTATTAGAATACCCTTATGTAGTCCATTAGAGACAGGGATATGTTGTTTAATGTGACTTAAATTCTTTTTTCCTCCTTATTTAATGTTTATTTTTTGAATCACTAAAATATTCATATATTACAGCATATCTAGCCTTTTGTCTTGACCAGCCTTCACAACATTACTCCATATGTTTGCAAGATAAAGAGTGATAAAGAGTTCTTCAGGGAGACGTTACTGCAGAATGCATGAAGGTTCATTTAACGTCTGCGGCACTGTAAGATTACTGGGGGGGGGGGGGGAGCTCTGTTGTGTTTTGAAAGAGAAATTTATAGGATGCTGAGATTTTGGAGAAATCTGTGGTGCTTTTTTAGGCGCTTAGTCTAAGCATGCAAGCTGGAGAGCACCTGTGCAGTCTAAAATAGTTGTTTTAATAATTCAAAACTACAGCAAAATGACTGTGTTTTCCTCCATTGGCTGCTGTTTTCCATGTGATCTGTCCTCCTCCAGACTCCACCCTGGATGCTGTTGTTGTTTTGGATGAGCGGATAAAAGAGCTTTTCCCAGGACAGCCGTAGTTAATTGTTTGATTTAAATAATTAAGAAATGCGAGGCCTCGTTTTCCTCCGCTGTGTTTCCCTGTGTCAGATCCAAACAAGAGCAAATCAGACTGCTGCTTTCTTTCAGCACGAACCAGTAGAGGGCTGATGCAGGTGCACGCACACACACATGCACACACTCTCTGCTTCTCTCACCCTGAAAACTTCAGGAAGCCAGTTCGCTTATCTTATGAAGGTTAACGATGGGAAATGTCATGATGTCTGGTTAACATCAATAAGCAAACACATTTTTATTGTTGGACTCAAATATACACAGAGTGACTCATACATCTGTAAGTCACCTCTATGTTAACATGTAGGCTACTAAACTTTCCACACTCTTTCACTGAGGTTTTTTTTTATCCTGTCTCCGTCCCCTCACCTCCAACTGGTGGCCCCTCCCTGAGCCTGGTTCTCCCATTGGTTTCTTACTGTTAAAAGGGAGTTTTTCCCTTCCCACTGTCACCAAGTGCTTGCTGATAGGGGGTCATGTGATCGCTGAGGTATATTGTAGGGTCTTTACCCTACAATATAAAGAGCTTTGAGGTGACTGCTGTTGTGATTTTGCACTATATAAATAAAACCTTTGGTTGAATTGAACTGAATTAAAACCACTAGGTTTGAAAAATATGGTGGGAAAAAAGGAAAAATGGGATGACAGTTTTTAGGACAGGAGAGGCTACCTTTCATATTTAGTCTTCATGTGAGACCCATGTATATCCACCACTCTAATCATCCGGTTGTCATGAGAACATAAGCATGCTTGGTTTTTGTTTTCCCACTCAGTAGAGAAGGTGAAATAACAAGATTTATTCCAAGCTTTCATTTCTGTCTGGATTATGGCCCGTTTGTAAGCCCAACAGCACATGCTGAATAAAAAAACACAAGTTAATAAGTCTGCAGTGATTAAAACAGGCCTGGACCACGCTCCAGTGAAGTATGCTGTGGTGCAGTATAGTGACCAACAGTCCACCCAGTACATGTGAGCAGAAGTTCTGCTCCTGTGAAACGGTTGCTCAGGCAACATATGTAGTGACAAACTGTATTTTGATAGTTCTCGATTCAGAATAATTCCTTGATTGGTCAACGTGATCATGTTTTCCTGCATAATTTAAGAGAACTGAAGCCTAAAGACTACAGACTAAAGACTATTGTCAAGTTTTACTGTTGGAGATGGAAAAATCCAGATGATGAAGGAAGCCATCATTGTTTTGGGTTTTAGGCAGAGATTCTGAAAATTGTGTGTAGATCAAAAAGGATGCAGTGACTAAAGTCTAACACAAACGAACCACGAAAATCAGCAGGTCATGCTGAAAATAGCTAGTTACACCTGATAATCTCATCCACTTTGAATAGGCCGAATGTATCGACATGCTTATGAAGTTTACAAAAAATGGTGCCAACTCCAACAAGTTATCAGATATGATATTTGTAGGTCACAGATGAAAATAATGAAACTATTTGAAAAAATTGTCGTATATGGTTCAACATTGCAGGTGAGGCTCGAGTCAGTCCCAGCCGTTGGTATATAGAAGGCAGGGTATCACATGAAAATGTCAGCAGTCAATGAACACAGAGAGATCATTTATGCTTACATTCACACCTACAGCCAATTTACAATCACCAGTTAACCTAACACACATGTGTTTGGGCAACCTGCCCTGAGAGACACAGGAAGAACATGCAAACCACACAGAAAGGCTTCAGCCAGATAGCAATTAAAAACATCACCTCTGTCCCTGTAATGTGCCGAAAATAGTTACAAAGTAAAACTGAATATAAATTCATTTATTTTATAATAAACCAGAAAAATGCAAGCAAGCTGCTTTTGGTAAGCTGCTTTCTAAAAATTAGATTTAAATGTTTGTTTTGCCCAATCTCTCCTGCAGGAGGATTTATTTTTATATATTGAGTTTGAACAAAAAGCGTATAAAGAGTATTTCACAAGTTGTCACCCAAAAATCCTTTTGTGGCAAGAGTGTGATTTATGCCTATGAAAAAAGTAACAAAATCTAAATATGGAAGAAGTGAGCATATTCAAATCTACTAATGTGCAGACCACGTGTAATCCACAGGCTTGTATGATCAAGCATCCACCCTGACCTCTCCCATACAACCTGTTAATGATGTCATTCTTCCTGGATTAGAATAAACACATATGCAACATCACCTAATCCAAGTAGAAACTGTACTTTCAGTGGTTCACTCATCACTGGTGATTTGAGTTTTCCTCTGACTGAAACGTTTACTCGCAGCCGTTCATGAAGAGTTTCTCGTGTTTGAATGTGTCTCTGGTTGTTCGCAGATGGCCCAGCGGTGTCTATACCAAGCAGTAGATATTCATTTGGACGAATCTACTGAATCTGCTTCTTCTAGTCTCTCTTGTAAACTCTCTCACACAGTTTTTATGCAACAAAATTTCCAGGTGATTCGCAAATAAAACTACATTTAAATATGGGTCTCAGTGCAACAGCACTTGAAAATATGCAACCCAGTCTCATTCAGCACCAGGGGAAGTAATAAACATCAAGACCACTGGAAAGCGGTCCATTCTGTTTTCGGTCCCCCGCCAGCACACGATAGACTGAGCACACAAGCCGCCCAGGAGGGACCGCAATCTATATGAATAAGCTGTAGATGCGGTTAATTCCACTCTCTTCCAGATTACTCCATCCACTCCTCTCTGGCTTGTGTTTTCCATGAAGCGAGGAAGTGCATTTTCATAAATAGACCTTGGCCGAGCGCTGCGGCGATAAAATTTTAATGAAGCTCAGAGTCTTGAGTGCAGCGCTGGGGCCTTGGAGAATCAGCGCTCTGTTACATTACTATGGCTTTCTCTCTCGCCCTTTCTCTCTCTCCATCACACACACACACACACACACAGACTTGCACAAAGATAGAGGATGACACTGTCCTCTGCGCGATCACGAGAAAA
>VOQK01038653.1:61280-71988 GCA_015052645.1 Benitochromis conjunctus
GCAAGAAACAAACATACAAAAGAAATAAAAAGAAGTCAGGTTCAGGTTAAATGACAAGACAATAAATGAAACAGGCAATGGTGACCCCACTGTTGTAAAACCCCCGGTTTACACTAGACACAGAAGGGGTCCAAAAAAAAAAAAAAAAAAAAATCAAAACACAAGAACAAATAATAGAAATAAAATGAAGAAATTCTCCTCTCTTGAATGATTAACACTGTATCACAACCATAACACAATTTACAATGTGCACAAGGAAATAGTCCAGGTTTCTACCAGTCTGTCCCAACAAAATGTCCTTTGGATATGAAACCATATACAGTCTCTTCTCTGAAGGTGTAACTGTAGTGAACAGGAGATGACTGCAGGGTCCCAGTCCATTAAGCTGACCAAAGGTACAGCAGACGGAGTGAGCAATCCAGTCTTATAGAATATAGAAACCGTACCTTTGTCTCTGGGTGACCGTGCGTGGGAAAACACCAGGCTATGAAAAGGCGATGGTTTCACATACAGCCGAACGAAGCAGGATGAACAGCCAGGACGTCATCTGGATGGCAGGATAACCAATTCACCGCTGACTCATTTTGTTCTCGACGTCGGGTCCGTGGAATGCGTCCAACTCAGGCCAGCAGCGGGCAACATTAAGTGAGGTCGCAAAACCCCTCCCGGAGACTCGTTAGCTTCCAATTATTAGAAGACCTGCTCTTCCTCCTGAGCCACCACACTTGTTACATAACGTCAATTAGTCACAAAACTTAGTTTTCTGGTTGTATGTGTGAACAGAGTGGCGAAGAACGAAATGAAATATTCTGTCCTGAATTACTGTTTCTATCTAGCCCTGAATGTGATGCTTTATTCCCGTCTCACACAAGCTGTAGTAAGTGTGTGTTGATCTGTGGAAGTATGGGTCGTCCCGTCTGTACCAACAATTAGCTGTGTTGATCTGCAGGGCCTTTATGTGACAGAAGCAAAAATGGTCAACCATCTTTTTCAGGCAGATGATGGGTTATGGTATTACATTATAAAGGAAAATTCACTTTAATTCAGTTTTTATACATTCAGTTAGTGTTTGTTTTTCACAGTAAACAATTAAAGAGTGAATTTCCAGTACATAACTCATTGCTGTTCCATAAAAAAACAAGGCTTTAATTCTTTTAAGACCCTCGCTCCCTCCACCTTCTCCTCCTTTCACTGTATTGATCTCTACCTGAAGTTGGACGATGATCGGAGCTGCTATGCCTCAAAGAACAATTAATTGTGCATGTGATCGATGTTCATCCAGAAATCAATGGACACTCTACTCTTCTCTCTGTCTGTTTGAATATATCAGGGTTTGTGTGTGCACGCTTGTGTACACGGGATTAAAGGGGACATGAAATGCTGCACATATAAAGGCTAATTTATGCCACTGAGCCCTGCCATTGAGGGATAATGTTGAAAAGTCTATAAAAAGGTGGACATTTTTCCGTGTGACTCACCAAATTCTAGGGTAACATGTTTTAGCTTCTTAAAATATGTTTGTTCAGCATGTGACTACAACACAAAATAAACCTAACTCTAAATGGTTCATCAACAAACAGTTGTATGTTAGTGTAGTAACAGTAAGATATAGATATCTGCCTTTTTTTTCTATAATTTATATATAATTGCAATTTTTAACAGCACTCACCATGAGCACTGTCACTTCTCATTTTTGTACAATTCTTTAGGCTCAGGAGGCAGCATGGATGATCCATTAGGGGCCTAATAGTTCAGAAACTGAGATCCAATTATAAATACAAACATCCATAGGATCTATTTGGTTGTATAAAGTCATTGTATTGCGATATTTCACCCTCTTCCCAAACTTGTTACCTCTACTGTGGATCTCCAATGACTTTGCTAACTGAGACATGGGTATGACATAGAGGTTATCAAGGGCTGCAAAATTCATTAAGGTAAACATGTCGGATAAAGAGGGAACTGGAAATATATCAATACAATTGAGTGATTTCTTTTTTTTATGATCCAGTAAAGACGAAGGGATTTTTGCTAAAAATTATTAGATTCATACACTATATACATGTAAAGTATATGAATGTATGAATGGACAATTTCTGACACAACTGAAAAATTCACAGATCACCCTTTTTAAGTACTTAATAGAAAGCTCTGAAAAGTTTCTTTATTAGGACATACTTTATAATTTACCAGTTTATATGAACACTTGGGGGAAGTATTCAGTATTCAGTTTTGAATGATCTCTTGTGACCACATGGGTCAAAGTGGAACACAAGTAAACTCATTCAACAATGTGCTCTTGCAACAAAAAAACACTTACTGAGATTAAAACAAAAAAATTTGACTTCAAACCGATACGGTTCACCCGCTACAGATAGTTTAACAGGCTTCCTACTTCTTTTTTTTGTCCTCCACTTGTTCAATTTTCTCACATGCAGACAAATCTGTTTAGTATTTTTATGCACAAACCCACAAAAAACAGACACAATCTCAGATGCAGTCGTGGGTACAAATACACCAACTCCATCTCCGTGCCGCTAGTCTCTCTTTGTTAGGAGGTCAAATCAATCACCCATCCGCGCGGATGAGAGACTTTGTAGAACCACAGAGCAACCTTGGAATTTTGTTTTCTCTATTAGAGCTTTGTTTTTTGTTCAGTTTTTACGGTTTATGTTTCAAAACTACTCGATGGATAAAGCAACTCTGTAAGGAAACAGAAAAACTAGACGCCCAAATAAAGAAGGATGTGAGGACTACAGATCTTCAGTGTGTCTTGAAAAAGTTTTTCCTAAATGAGTTAAAGTTTTGTGAGTACAGCAAGAGAGCAGGTCAGATTTAAAAACATAACCACAATAATATTTTTGTGACTTCAAGAAACGTAGCCTATACACATGATGCAGAACTTTGTTTCCTTTGCCAAAGCCCAACATCCACGACACCTACTGCTAAATTACTCTAGTAATGTACGGTAGTCTGCAGATGCCTTGAACCACCCCTCATTTCTTTATTTCCCTGTGTTTCTGTCTACGCATGTGCTGGTCTATGTGTGTTGTCTGGACCAGAGGATTTCACAAGGTTTCCAGCCTTCAAGCTTGCACACCTGGTGGCAATCACACACCTGCAGTGGATCAGTCTTCACTGGGTTGTTCCCCTGAAAGCAGTTAGTGAAGCACTGTGCCGGTTCTTGTTTGGTTTCGTTGGGAAGTTATATTCACCACATATATATTTATGTATTCACTATATTCACGTCTGCCTCTGTGCGCAGGATTTGGAAATTGCAAGATGTCGAGTGGTGAGCTGACTCTGGTGTGGATTCTGAAAAAGAGACTGTCTGGATGGAAGGAAGCCTTGTGGAGACTGCATCTTCCAACTGCTTAGACCTTTTCGAACTGTGTTTTTGCGTTTCACTGTAAATAAATGCACGGTATTTACTGGGAGACCCACTCGTGAGTCCTGCCTATAAATAGGTCACCTTGACACTCTCAGGTCCTGTGTCAGGTCTTTAACATGCTATTCATCTGCACATTGCTCACCATGCTGAGAGCACTTTTAAACATTACAGGAACGTTTGGCTACTTGATAGCAAACTATATAGATATAATTAGTGCCTCAAGACTGAAGTGAAGAAAGAAGAAATCACTGAAAATAATTCAGAGCAAGTACAGTCCCGGAAACGTTAAAAATTTGTGATATTCTCTTATCGTTATGTAGGAAATCAAATCTTCTTGTTTTAAAATTTGCAAACCAGCTTCGTATCAATAGGATATTCCTTATATTTTGTACAGTGACATTTCATGTGAGGTTTTTAGTCCCATAATGGAGGCAATAGGAGATGAACAAGAAACTAAAACCTAGGAGAGAAATGGAAGAGACTAGATGAGGAGGAGGAGGAGGAGGAGGAGTGCAAGGCCACCCAGCTGAGTACCCTCATGAAAAAGTAAACGGGAAATCTTCACCCAGGATGGGGTGCTTCCCTCCTGCCACCCACCAGCATTGGAGGGTGGGAGGTTCGTAGAGTAGGGGTGCCCACTTTCCTGCCTTGCTAGACTGAGGCGAACCTCAACCGGCCCCGATGGGCCAAAGTCAGACTGAGAGGATGGATCGAGAGATAAATTTTTGATTTGGGAAGTGAAAAAATGATAAAAAATACATTATAAAAATACATGATAGCACTATAGAGCCTTGCTTTAAAAAACATGCTTTCAACAGATGAAATGAAATAAAAATTCAGAGACTAATTTTTAACTAACCTCAATTTTCAAATTACACACCTCAAAGCAAACAGTGCAGTTAGATTATTTTGACAGTTCTAGTATTCTCGAACGATACTTAACTTGATCATTTGCATGCAATGACATGAATACACAATTAGTTAATTAATTTCAGCTTTATTTGGGGTGAGGATGATGACAGACCACAGGATTAGCATAAGCGAGTGCAGATATTTGTAGAAAAAACAAATATTAGAAGTTGACGGATAGTTTAAAAAAAACATCCAGTGCATGGGAGACGTCCGTGGCCAGACGACATCAAGTTAAATATTAATGAAATTTAACATTTTTGCAGTGAGGTAATTTTTTTTTCCCCTCGTCTTGGTCATAGTGGTAGCAGGTGTGTTGTCACCTCCTGAAACACTCACAACACACACACACACAGCACTTATATTGGTCTAGACAGGACTGAGTCACAAGCGTGTGTGTGCTTATGGAGGCCATTTGCAGGTAGGGAAACGAACACGCTGGGGCACTCAGTGGGCATCTGCAGCCTTTCAGTGTGAGAGATGCACGATGCACCCAACGCTGTCAGCAGAGCACCAATGAAAAGTGTTTCTCGTTTTTCCTGAATGTGAAAAACAATGTGGTGACAGTAAGAGTGTGAGAGGTCATTTCAATCATCTTCGATTTACATTGAACAATATCCCTCTTTTCTGCTTCACCATCCTATTGATCACCAACCCATGTTTTCATCTTATATATAGCATATAGCACGATGTTTACATTTTAAACACTATCTGATGCTTTCTGGACTGAAATATCTTGACTTTGCAAAGTAGCAACTATTACAATTGTCAGCTTTCATTTATTTATTAACTAAAGTATAATTAATCCATTTTTTCTACCAATTAACCTAAATTTGCAACAGAGCTTAAAGATTAGTGATTAGTCTGCAACAAAATTGTTAGTGTTCTTTGATATCTTTGTAATCAATGGCTTCAAATGAGCTAATCTGACCGTACTGTGGTGAAGGACGGTAGTTTAATCCAACCAGCAATCCTAACCAAGGAGTTTGTAGTGCGTAAACCTGAAACAAGCAGCAGATAGCATAGGAAAAAATAAAGAACCCAAACAAAAGTAAATGAACTGAAATAAAATGCAAAACACAAACTTCCCAAGTAGAATACTGACGTTGCTGAGAAGCTTTCAACTTACCCCACTTCTACCTCTCCAGCCTTCACAATACAGTCATTACTGTTCTTTATAAGTGGATGTTATCTCTCTGATGCTGTACCTGATATATCAAAGGAGACCGTAATCCCAAAAACAACTGGCACAACAGCAGTATTTGCCACCAGAGGACATAAAAGACAGATTTGGCACTAACAGTTCAAGACATGCCCGTCAACATATGTCCGATGGCAGCCATATGCAGTGGCCCTGTAGTTTCAAACAACTCTTAGCCTGGTATATATTGTATAAAGGAGCTGAATAAGAGACTATAACATCAGCTTTGATCAGTAATGGTGACTGTCAGAACAGAACTCACCACAACAGGTGACCAATGAGGTACTTGATTTAGAGCCATTGTTGTACTTTGCTCTAACTGGTGGTTGTGTTGTGTAGCAGGACAAAGTCTGTAACAACTTACCAGGATCCCACCAGTCCCTCAAACATTGCCACTTTGTCCGAAGCCGATGCCAGAGAAATGTACAAGGTGTGCTTTGCCGTCAGCAAGGCTGTTGATATCCAGCATTGCCTGGGGCAGTGCATTAATGCACCAACACCTACTTGGCTTATACAAAGCTTAGGATATGAATTTGACTTCTTGACTCCAGTTTGGTAATGTTTTCACTCCACTTTTCACACTGAAAGATTTTTTTAGAGGCTACAGAACTTCTTCTTCCATATCTGGTCTTGTGAAACCACTCAATGCACCCAAAACAAACACAATCTTTTTATTTTATTTGTACCCAAACGGTGCAGGTTTGGGTCAATATTAGAGCTGAAAAATGCAGGAAAAATGAAGGATAAAGGAGCAGATATAAATGGGACAGTGGCTCAGATGAAGTAATGAGGCTGCTGTTTGAGAGAAAGACTTGATTTAAGGAAAGAAAGAATAAAATGGTGGTGAGAGAGACAAAGAAAAGGAAGAGAGAAGGAGGACAAGGCCCACCACACTCAGCTACAGGAAAGACTGCAATTAATAATTTACATCATCTGTCACTGTGCGCTCCACTGGACCACTCAACAAACAGCACCCATAATTTAAGGCTAAAACATACACACCCACTTACACACATGCATGGCACACAAACGCACAAAAAACGAACGTATGCACGGTTTTGCATTAAAACACACATGTGCAAGAAGATGCACACCCACACATCCGACACTACAGCTCACCATTCTTCTCCAGTGCTTCCTGCTGAACTTCTGGCTACAGGTAAAGCAGCAGAGACCAAACGACGGCTCTGAAACCCTCTTCTGTGTTTCCTATCCCCACCCAGACCTGTGTCGCTCCGAGTCAACATTCCAGGAAGTGTTCTCCTCACAGCACCGCTGCCTTTTGTCTCTGTGGCGTCCATGTTAAATTTATGCAGTGTATGTCACCACTAGCTAGCACCCGACAGTAAATATTTGATACGTTTCCCATCGCTTACGGAAATTCCCCCAAGCATTGGATTAGACCTGTTTGGGGCAGGCCCACTGCGTTAGCCACCATGTTATATTTACAACGTTTGTTTTGGAGAGTAAAAATCCAGTGAATACCCACGCGGAAAGTCATAATTGATCTGGTGGGTCTGCGCCTACTTATTCCGACAGAGCTATATTGAATATTCTAGTTTTGTTTTCTAAGACACGGGCTACTTCTGGAGTCATAGTTATAATAATACAGAGTAATGACATGAATTACAAAGAGTTGTCCGGCTATCTGATAAATCCCAAACTGACAATTCTGTTGCAAGACCAGAAAGGGGAAACTATCTGCTCTAAAAACAACTCAACAAGATATTGGAAACATTCCTTTGAGATTCTTGGCTATGTTGGTTTGACTCAACTGTTCTACCACATGTCAAAGTTAATCTGTTGGGTTTTGGACTTGTCACGATACTAGAATCATAAATTCTGATACCAATAACTAGGAAAATGCTCGGTTTTAAAATTGTATTTGATACCAAAATGAATGGCTTGTTAGCCAACATGTGGGATGTAGAGAAGATGGAGTACATTAGCAAGGAAAGCTGTGACAGTGATGGAGCGCGGACAGCCCAGGTAAATGCTCAGCAGCACTTTCAGATTAGCAACAGTTAGATCTATAACAATGTCTGAGTGTAATAGAATTAACCAGATGCTTTGTCCACCTTTGTTTTTCGTTCATATTTTGTTCGCCCTTTGGATATTGACAGTTAACCATGTCACAAACTGAGCCTTTTAATTCAGCTGATTTTTGTTAATAATATATATTTTTTAAAAACAAGAAGTAGGCCTATGCCTCTGAACTCACAGTTTTTTCATCGTTCTGTTCCCAACTCAGCAGAGCTTTTACCAACAAAAGAACGAGCATTTAAAAAAAACTAAATCAAATACAATGCTGAAGAGATGATATAAACAAGTGTCTCCACTTCAGAGCTTACAGACGTCCGGGCATGAACTTTTGTGCACGCACCCGTGCACGTTCAGACACGTTTGTGTTGCAAGTACACCCGGATAATCAAGTTACAGACCCCTGAGGACAAATGTTTGTTGGGCCTTAGTCAACTTGTTTTGATGATCACACCATTTTTCTTCCTTCAGCAATGAGACACATTATGTGTAATGTAAATTTTCACATGTGCACACACACCTGTTGTTGTTTTCTTCCTCTCCAAATATTTAAAGTCATTAACACATTTTAACTCTTTTGCGTCACCATAGATGGTGGGGGGATCACTTTGTGATTATTATTGTTGTAGGGTCAGTTCTTAGTTGTGTTGCACTGCAGCATGTGATCGATGTCATCAACAGAGAAGTTTTAAGTTTTAAAAAGTCACCTTGACTGACAGCCTACCACCATTAAGCTATCGCTGGGTTTTTATGGTTATATAAAAATAAAATTGCCATTAACTTTGACCATCTGTTGATCTTTAGCATCATCATCCATCAGTGCAACTCTAATGTGGAATTCTCATGGCTATGCATGAATGTGATTGGCTGGTTTGACAACTGCACAAAGCAGGTGTGTAGGTTTGTGTTGATAAATGGTATTCTGTGAGTGGCATCAAAATGATAACATACTAATACCAAAAATACGAGCAATAGTGACTTCAAAGCAATGTGTAAAATACATAATTCATTATGATTAGTAACTGATAATTATAGATTATAGCTTATACTCCACCAGTAGAATATACTGACTGAAACCGGTGACTCAAATATTTACTCTGCAGAATGACTCATTGTATATCCATCACCATGCGACTCGTCAAATGCTTTTCTTTTTAAAAAACGCAGAAACATAAAACAGGAAAACAGCAGTAGAAGAAAAAGTAGAATTAAATAAAAGAGAAATCAGACTTTTAAAATATACATACCAACTGTCGGCTTGAGAAACCACCTGAGTCTAACACTAAATTTCATCATGTTAAATGACATCATCTAAATGACATCATGTGTGGTAAAAAAGAGGCTCGTAGCTAAAAGAAGGGAACTGGTGTCAGAGGCTGAGAAGTGATTTCTCAGGCTGTAGTCATACTCTGAATAGTTTATGAACAGCTTGGTGGATAGAGTCAAACTGTCTGTCCGGTGGTTTTTACAGCAGGGAGAAGAGATGTGAAAGAGGCGTCTAGGCAACAAATTCTGTGTCAAAGAAGAGAAAAGTTGTGAGTACATACAATGTGAATGTATTAGAACTTGCCTCTACATTTTATCTCCAGCATCACACCCACATAAACTAATTGATTAACATTGTCCCAATGAGGCATTGAGGTTGGCCTATTCTCTTATCCAGTGTCTTTTATATAACCTAAACAAACATTAATCATAGCGTTGCAACACTACTTTTCCAACACTAAGTAGTGACTTCTCAAACATAGGTTATGATTAAGATACTAAATACTTGACTTATACCACAGGAAATTAAATATGTACAGAAATAAATACTGCGTTTGAAGTTAATTACTTACCACATCTGGTTGGGTGCCGCTGACTCTCAAAGAGACTGCTGTTGTGTAAAGACATCAACCTTTTTTCCAAAAACAGCCTATATTTGTCACTTCAAATTAAAAGTCACAAAATACACAATGCTTCCTGCCTCCTTTTGTAGGCTATCAACATTTGTTATTATTGTTGCTGACAATGTCTAAGGCAGGACAGGCGGGGGAATAGGGGGAAATATAATAAAAGAAGTAGAGTACAAATAGAAATGCACAATGTATCACCCACTCCTGCACTTGTAAGAAAAAACAAACATATAGCATTTGGAACACAAAAATGAGAAAATACACAGATACATAAACCTGAGGCCACACATAGCGCCGACATCCGCAGGTCCATCCAAGCAGGAGGAGTGAGGCACAAATGGGATACAGTGACTACGGCCTCAGTCAGACGGGCCTAGAGACCTGTCAGTGACCGACTGGCAACAACCGGTCGCTGTGGCAAAATGTGCATTCCCCAGCCAATTAATGAGTAGTTGCTGAAGGTTACAGGCTAACTGGTGAAATCAGTCTCAAAGAGGGTGCTGCACCAAATACCTACTTGTGATTGGTCTGGTTGCTAGCAGATTGCCTGTAGTTCAAAAGCAAGAAGACACTTATTCTACTGCCTTACTGCTGTGCTCAACGTATTTCAAAAGGCACAACTTTTACTTTGATTATTTGTAGTTTCTGGTTTGCGTTACACTTTTTTAGGTTTCACTGCAGCTCAGAGAACAATATGATCCATCATTAGCTGAGTTGTCATCTGCTGTACAAACTATGGGAGACCGTGGCAGCCTGCGTGCAACCAAAGCAATTGCAAGGATAATCTTGGTGCAGCACCAAATACTTTTTCATGCTACAGACTGCCAACAATCTCTAGAAACCACGCACAACCTGGTTGCACAATATGCAAAATGTTTTATATACATATAGAAAATTTCCCACGTGTGGGACTAATAAAGGTTATCTTATCTTACACTTTTCTGTAAGAAGCAGTGGATACCAGTGGGTCTCTGGCTGGGCTCAAGGTGGATGGATAGAGCTCAAACTGCTGGTTGCCAGATAGTTGTTAGTCGGTCTCCAGAGTTGTTATTAAATGACAGCTTCTGTATTTCCATCCATTGTGTAGCAGCTGTAAGAAAGTTGACATATAGAGTTTGCTGTTGGAAATAAAAATAAAATAAAAAGTTTTACAGACGTTGCTTGGCAGCAACAATACTTCTTCCCGGTTAGTCTTCCCTTTTAAGATGATCTGACACGGGGAAGTTGAGTCTGTGATAGAGCTCATTTGATGTTAAGAACACAACCTTCCTC
>VOQK01038653.1:81087-91395 GCA_015052645.1 Benitochromis conjunctus
CTTATGTCATTTCCTAAAACATTTAGGTGATCAACCTCAAAGAGCATGAATCAGAAAACTGTGGTACGAGTGGAAGGACAAAATGCCACTTTTTTTAAGCGCTCGAGTAAAAAGTGGTTTGTTCCAACTTAACATTTAAACATTTCACATGCTTCTTCAGAAGACAGTCAAAAGACAAGCTCTTGATCTCGTAGGGATGAAGATATTCAGCTGGATAATGCTTCCTGTCACAAAGTAAACATTGTTCAGGAACGGTTTGAGGAGCAAAACAGCGAGGTGTTGACGTGACCTCCAAAGTCCCCAGATCTCAATCCAATCGAGCACTCAATTAAAACTCGCATTAGACATACTCACTTTTTCCTGACTTCTCCTCAGCAGGGCATGGAAAAAAAAAAGGACTAAAATCAAACGCTTGAGAGGCTCCAGAACAACTTAATGTGCCAGTTCTAGTCTTACTTATGAAATGAAAGTTTGGAAGAACTGCTGCTTTTTTTAACCTGGTTTCACTTAGAAACATAAAATCATTATTTTTATGTAATAAAGTCATTAAGGCAACCTGTGTGTGGTGTCCTACCTGTGCTCCATGTTGCCTGTGTGCACTCTCCTTGTTGTGTAACTACAGAGTTGTGTCAGGATAAGATGTTCCAGGAGATTTGCGTAAATTGGCTGCAAGTATTTAGCATTAAAATCTATGATTACAAGACGTGGCAGAAACAGAGTGCATGCATTATTTGTTTGTTTCAGATGAGCTAGGCAGAGCTTCTCTTTGAGCACACTATAGCAGCTTGTCCACAAACTTTGTCGTTTTTTTCTTTCCCCTCCTCTCCACATCTTGTCAATCCTTTTGTCTATTCTTGTTTTTGCCTGTATCCTGTCTTCATCTCTTACTCTTCTTCTACAACCTGTCTGCCATCCCGCTGTGGGAGGTTTCTGTTAAATGATGCAGGAGATGGCAGACAAGACTAACATGGCAAAGCCAATGGCATGTAAAAATCAGCATGGCCAGCATGAAACATTCTCCTACAGTTGGAAGTGAAAAGGAAGAACAGGGAGTGAGGTAGCTGAAGGCTGAGCCATGCGGGGAGAGCGCCAAGAAAGAGCAAGAAGATAAAAAGTCGAGAATGGAAAAAGCTAAGCTAAAACTAGAGATAGTGGGCTAATATATTACTGTCTTCACTGTTAGCTTCCCACCATTGTCTGTGAGATGAAACCATTATTTTAAAAATATTAGATCATCACCTTTATTATTCGTTTATAACTTCAGTATAGATGAGCAGAGGAGATGTAATTCCTTTGCTAGACTACACACTAAATGATTTGATTGCAAATTGGTATGAACTAAATGCTAACAAGTTGGGTTGTCAAAATATGACCAGAGCTCATTTTGTGGTACTGCAGTTGTGTCCACTGGCGTAGGAAAGATAAGGAGAGATGTTTTCAACCATGCTTCTGTGCAGTCCTCCAGAACCCACCAGCATGTACCTCGACTCTGCACAGGTTGAATACTTACTGGTTGACAGATGGGCCAGAACAGGGAGGGGAGTGATCGTGGAGTTCACCAGGAACGGGAGAAACATGAAAAAACATAATCAGTAATCAGAAAAATAGATGGGAAACACAGACAGTGGCTGCAGTGGACACTTTTTCTAACACTCATTTTCAGCTCTTCTTATGACTTCAATTTACTCTGCAGCTGGCTGATGGGCCAACAACAGCACAAGCAAGAGTACCCCACAAACTGGCTGTACCAGGTACTTTGGATGCCGCCTCTATCTTGCAACAGAAAGACTCTGCAGGTAGTTGGGCTGCCTGTAGGTCCCCAAGTCTGCCAGTGCACTGCCAATGGAGAAGCATGTTCAGCCCATTATATAATGCCCAATCGTGTGTGTGTGTGTGTGTGTGTATATTATTTTATAAGCTTGTTTACACTATTTTTAACAGGCAAGGAGTGGAATTACATCAGAAAGAACAACAATAGATCCCCATCCAGGATTTGATCCTGAGATATTGCGCTGGCTGTCTTTAACATTTTGTACTTATTTTGGATGTAAAGTAGTAGAGAAATACACCTCCATCCACACCAGAATTGGAGCAGCTGCTGAGACCAAAACAGACCAGCTCCAAATGTCAAAAACAGACCACAACTGCTGAACCTGCTGATAAAGAGCAGGTGTGCTTGAAACATATTGTTCACCTGGCTAATTCCTCTGTCGCTACTGAAACGTTCACATTAAGGCTTAAGGTAAAAAAAATAAAGGATTGAGGAGAATGACAGATTGCTGAGGTGGAAAAACAGAGTTTAGGGAAAAGAAAAAAGCAAAGCAGTCTGAGGAGAAATACGAAAACATACACGCACACATCCTGAGGAAACGTCTCGATCTCACTCTTTCTTTTCCCCAGTAGAGCTGTGGGTAACAGAAATCATGGCTGTGTGTTAGTGCTCCAAGTCCAGCCATGCATCTAATGTGAGGAAGTAACTCAGGAACACACACAGAGTCGCATACGCCAGTGAATTTCCTAACGGCCATGTTTTAAAGGACAAGGCCGGTGGGACAGACAGTGAGCAAGAATCAATGAAGAGGCCGGGACTCCCAGTGTGACTGTGAGACTGAGAGCTACACGCACTCGTGTGGCACTGTGTGTGTGTGTGTGTGCGTGTGTGTGTCAGTCATTTGGTATGCTAGTGTGCACTTTTATATAATCTGTATTATGCATGTGTATGAGGATGTTTTGATCTGGGAAGACTTTATTTCTAGATAATTTGCACCAAAAAACCAAAAAGAAAACAGTTTTTGGTGAAAAGCTAAAAACGTAAAAGGTTATTGGTGTGAGTCTAGAAATAAAAGAAAAATATCGTCACAGAGTCACGATGTTTAACAAATATTTGCACACAGCTAGCGTGCATCAAATGCAGAATGTAGATCTTGTTTATAAAAAGATTGGTATTCACTAAGAAATGTTAGTAAAAATATAATTTAATGATGTGCAAAAAAATATTCACAGGATTCGCTACAGTCCCATTAAACACCTTTACTGTTTCTATAGGAATTCAGAGGGTACGTAGCAGCTAAGTGCTGTCAATCAAATGCACTTGATTAGTCATCTAGAACTGTGAGCACCTCTGTAAACGTAGAGGTTTTGGTTTTGCTGGTCTGGAGCATTCAGTTGTGCGTTAACACAGTGTCACAGTATTTGCATGAGTGGAGGTCCCAGTAAATTCACCGCATAGTCAGGCCGTGCCACGCTCAGACAAACTGCAAAAACACCCAAGAACTACGTCTCAGACTCTACAGACCTCAGTCAGCATGTTAAATGTTAAAGTTCATGACAGTACAAAGTAGGAAGAGAGTGTATTGTATGTGTGGAAGAGTCCCCAGGAGAAAGCCTCTCCTCTCTGAAAAGAACAGCATGGCTTATGTTTGCAAAGGTAAATCTTATGGAACCTCTTTAGTTAGATGAGACCAAAGGAGAGGTGTCTGGCAAAAGCAAATCAACACAATACCTCATACCAGCTGTCAAGCACACTGGTGGACAGGTAATGATTTATACTGTTTTGCAGTTGCATGTTCTGGGCACATTGAGCTGACATGTACTCCTCTGTATACCAGAGCATTCTAGAGTCAAATGTGAAGCCATCTATCCAACAGCTAAAGCTTGGCACAAGCAAAAGGACTACGATCCCATGCACATCGGCTTAAATATAAAAGAATCAAGGTGTTTCAATGGTCCAAAGTCCAGACCTCAATCTGATTGAAATCCTGGCAATACCTAAAGAGCATAAACAAATGCCCAACAAACTTCAATGAACTGATTCCATGTTACACAGAAGCGTGGTCCAAAATCCCTCCACCATGATGTTAGAGACTGACAAAGCAAAAACCAGCCCAAAGACACTTTAAAACAGTCATCACGGTCATTCTACTGCAGAAACACATACATGTAGAAATTAAGGCTATAATGCTACAAACCCTTGCTGCTCATTACAGCCTTTGTTAAGTTTGGAAGTTCAGGCTCTGGCTGCTGTGCAGCGTACACTTACCCGTCATTCGGACTCTAACAGCTTTCTGGTAGAATGCAGTCTGTGCCGATGCTTGCAAAGACTAATGTTGTGTTAGCAGCATAATGCAGTTGTTTCTGTCCATTACGCAGTTTGCGTTTTACTATGGTGCTCTTGTCCTTTCATGCAATAAAAAATAATGTTCATATCCCCACTACCATTTTTAGCCTAATTCTGAAATCATTTGTGTGTACAAATTAGATTAATTAGGAGTATACTTTGATGTTATCATTTTTACCTCATGTTTTTTTTTTGTTTACTTTATTTTTGAAATTATAGTAAATATATATTTCTGAAAATAAAAATGCTTCCCATTTGGCACATTTTTTAATGCTGTTTGTAATGTTTATTTTTAGATTTTAGATCATTTGAGCATCAATGATTTCTGTTTCTTTGATACACAGCTTCCTATTTTTTGGGATGTAATTTTGTATTTATGTGTTTTCTCCTCAGATATTGGACTTAAAAGAATGACACATCTACATTCTGCTCAATATTGAGCTTGTGCATCATAACCCCCCCCCATGCATTTTCTATTATTAAAATGATAAGACAACAGGTTTTAGAGGACTGCAGCCTTGGCTGAGAAACATGCTCTCTTTGCTGTCTAGTTTAGTCCGTGTTTAGTCTGTGTTTTGTGTGAATATAAAATATGAATGCACCAATCTTCACGTCAATATTTTCAGGTATTTTCGAAAGCTGGTATTTTGACTTCAGCCCATGCCTGTCAAGTTGCCATTCTTTACTGTCACCTATGACTGAATTTTGGTTTGTCAGCTACAAAGCTAAGTGTACCTGACAAAAGTTCAATTGTAGCTGATGCAGGTACAGGTCCTCGTGACAAAAGGATGTTGAAAAGCAGACAACCAACCCTCCTGTACCCAAGTCCCCACTGACATGTCGTACGACACAACAGCCACATTTGTAGAGAAAAAGCAACAAACCACTCACCGATACACTTCACTGGACACTTCAGATAATGGCAGATCTGTCCCTGTCCCACTGGGCTGCCTGGCAAGACATCCATGTCTGCACATTTTTAAAACATCAAAGTGTCTAATTTAACGCTGCAGGATCTTGTAGTTCACAATGATTTTTCTTACCACAAAATGTTTTTCTTCATAAACAAATTTTAAAAAATACATACCCTAGCCTACTCTACTTGCAAAACAAGTTAAAGCCTTCAGAATATGTACATGTGCTGTCTGTTTTTTGGGGGATTGTTGCAAATCTTAGAAAGCAATAAAACAAAAAAGTAATTCTTTCACTGACACTTGTGTATTTTGGAAGTTTGTGTTTGTAACAGGTTTTGCTGCACTAAGTTGTTATTCTTCTTAGTTCCGACCATGTTAACTTTTACTCACTGTGGAAAACATGAGCAAAACCCCATCAAAACTGGAGCTAAAATGTTTTTACTCCCCCACCGATCAGGACGAGATTACTCCATTAATGGACCTGCCTGCCTCCTTTTCTCTCTCTCCCCCACCAACACTCTTACAGTACTCTTCCACCTAGTGAATTATGAATGGGGAGGCCTCTTGTTTTTCTCCTTCTGACCGGCCTGCTGTCCACTCAGTGCACTCTACTGTACATGCACACATCACATTTAAACATGGAGCAAAATGGGATGGAGTGAGGTGGTATCAGATCAAATCAGCAGTGAGGGCTTTTGGCAAGAGACACAATGCTTAAGTTTGAAGCTCAGCCTTTTACTGCACAGCTATTTAGAACTTTTAGGAGTGACAGTAGATTCAGATGACAAGATAATTGTACAGTTCACTCAATACAAAAGAGTTGTCACAATCAGCTGTGTGGAAAGTGACATTGGCAGAGGACCGAAAATGCAGGATACAGAAGTTAACATAGGACTATTTAATGCACAGGCCAATAAAAAAAAAAGCAAAAGGCCTGGAGTCCTGAAGAATAACTATGCAGGGAGTGGAAATACACATGGGAACACAGCAATGTGGGGTGACTCAACAAAGTACAAGGGTAAGAATGAGACAATACATGAGAATGCTAATGAGGCTAGGTGAAAGAGGTGGGAAACACAGTGGGGATAAATCGGGAGAGAAAAGGGAAGTAGAATTCAATATAAAGCAACAAAAGGCTAGCAACATAAAGCAGGAAGTAACTTAACAGATGACAAAATCTGGATTTGATCAACTGGTCCCTTAACAAAATTGACACCTTATTCTTGACGAGAAGCCTGGGCTCGGGAGAGCCCGATTGTCCTGCAGAGATGTTTTCTGCAGGATACGTGACGGTCGATTGCATCGTGTGCCAGGAGACACTCTCGATGGAGGGCACTCACCCCCCTCCCAACGCCTCCGAATGCTTACTCCCGCCCAAAGTAGGCACGTGGATCTGTCCAGTGCCAGAAGACTGGCAGCAGACTGCTGTCTACATGGGTTAACTCCTGATCACGACACAGGCCAATGAAAACACAGGGCTTAAATACACAGATGGAAACCACAACCAAAACCAAAGAACTAGAAAATCACAACCTGAGAAGAACTGGAGAGATAGAAAATACAAAACAGAAACCCAAAACACTCGCAGCCAAAAACCGTAATGAGAACAAAATAAATGTACAAACCCCCCAAAATTGGGTCAATGACCCAGGTACCCTAACACTGATGAAACAAAAGCAGAACTTTTTGGAAGGTTTGAGTCCTGTTAAATCTGGCATAAAACTAAGACAACATTTTAGAAAAGGAACATTGCAGCAGCACTAAAATATGGTGGTAGTGTGATGGTCTGGGGCTGTTTTGCTGCCTCAGGATCTGAAAGACTTGCTGTGGTCAATGGAACCATAAAATCTGCTGTCTACCAAAACATCCTGAAGTCCACGTCCACGTCCTCTTATTGGTTTGGCGGCGTTTTAGTAGGTAAAGGTGCGTGGCTTGGACATGAATTGAGCTGCGGTTTGGGGAAGGCCTTGAAGGGGACTGGCAACGGCTCCCGGGCCTGGCAGATCCCCATGTACTAAATAGATGTGAAGAAGTTAAAGAATTGAAAAGGGGAGGGAGGGGGGGGCACGCAGACGAGAATGAACAGCTTGTAAAACTGGGGGAACATGTATAGATGAGGACCGGAAGGACTGTGTTGGAGGTGTGGTCCCACTCCTGAAATTCAGATATAATCTCCAAATAGGTTTGGATTTTTTCCCCCTTAATAATTTTGTGTTTACGTGTAGATTTTTGTCTAATACTTACATCTGTTTGATGATCTGAAATATTTAAGTGTAACCAACATACAAAAATAGGAAATTAGGAAGTGGGCAAGCAGTTTTTCACGCCACCGTATTTTTCCGTGTTCATGATTTTCATGGTTCATGAATTGTTACATGTAATTTTGTTTGTTTTTTAAAGTCATCGAAGACAAATTGATTTTTTTTTAAAATGCATTTCAATATGAATTATATTTTGTGTCATTTCCTGTTTTTGTGGGAAAGAAGGAAGGTGTCACCATGGCAACCAGGAAAACAAAGTGTTAAAAGATGTGGCAACCATTACATCTTTTTCAGAGCTTAACGCAGCGGTTCGTAATGCCTAAACATAACCAAGACTCATGTGTATATTTAAGAGTCATATAAAACTGTGACACTGTGACATGAAGCTCATGACTTGAACTTGCGTCTCTGGCATGAGAGTCAAAACAAAGTCTTCAACCATTACTAAAATCTCCAAGTGTCAACTTTTTCTTGCCTTTTAATAAGTATGTGTATATCATATGTTGGGTAGCAGAACACCAAAACACAGAAAATTTGTGTCTAGCCATAAAACTTGATTAAACCAACCCTATAAAAGTGAGATCCTAGTCAATTGTTTAAAAAGGGAAGTTACATAAAAAATGTAGCTATAGTTAGAGAACTCACCAACATGGTGTCCCATTGGTCGCTATTATGTTGTTTCATCCAACTCAAACTGTCCTCCTTTAACGAGGCCTCGGCGGCGCTAATGATGAGCCGCAGCCATAATTAGCCTCATCAGAAGGACTTTCAGAGTGTTTAAATTAGCTTAATTAGCTTTGGTGTGCACCGCCTGAGTGTGTGCATTCAGACACTGATGCACACCAGCGTGCACACCCGTTTACACATAGACACACACATAAAGTAATACACGTGTACGTGCACACACAGTCCCTGTAGACGTGGCCTAAAGCTATTGCGCTAACACGGCTGAGATTTCAAGAAAAGCTGCTGGTTTTAAAAGTTAAATGCCACTGTGTAAATATATTTCCAGGGGATATCCTGGGAATAATCAACTTTTAATTTAGCTGCTAATCTAATTAGTCGCCACAGTGCTCGCCTATCTCCCTGAAGTGAAATGGAAAAAAGAAAGAGAAAGACAAGCAGAGTTGAAAAACCTACAAGGAAATTGCTTGAAAAATCAGTATCAGAGGTTTCTTAGATTTTCTGTCCCGGGGATAGGGCTACATTTCTGGAATTACAATAAGGAAAAAGTCAAAAAAAGATGGAGGAAAAAACGATGAGAGAGAGAAGATTTTGGAGAGCTTTGCCTCCAGAAGTGCATCCCTCTCCCTTGTTAACTACAGCAAAGTTGATGCAATAGCATATTAAGTCAGTCAATGGATTTTATCTGTGCCAGGATCCATTAACAGACAACAGCCCCCAGCATAAAGCCGCAGTGTGGAAAAAGGCTTAACACATGGATTTAGTATAAGATGATGTGCTTGTGTTTTTTCACCATTGACTGAATAATAAAACAGAAAAAAAAAAAAGTGTTTTTCATTTATTCCTGGTTTTTAATCCCAGTTAAAACAAATGTAATCATTTTTACACAGTATTTACAATTTACCATGTTTTAAGACAATATAATGTAGTGTATATAGTGTTCATCAGGGATCTCAAAGTGCAAACATCAGCTTTAGTCTGAAATTGACTTTCATGCCACGCTGATGGGAGCGGGGCCTTTGTCTATGACCCACAAACAAAGCAACACTCCTTAATGGGAAAAGCACCTTCACCTGACATCAGGCTTGTTTGTTTCACAGCATTTACAGGGTAGTGCACCTTGATCTGGTGTACTACTGTAATGTTCTACAAATTGTGAGGAAATAAGTTTGTGACAGCTCACAGCTCTTTAAAAACAAGCGACTTTTTTTGGTCGTTCAAGCGAGCTCTTCATTTACCCCGCGCCCTACTTGAAAAGTTGTCAGTGATGTGTAAGAATGGGTCAGGGACAAATGAAAATAACAGGACTATCAATAAAGAGGTTCAAAAGTGCACAACAAAATGACCTCTGAGGGTAAACTGGCCAAATTTAAATTGGGTTTGTGCTTTTTATGGGCAGAATATGTATTCATTAGATTGTATAATCAAAACAGATATAGAGGATGAGCTAAATACTTGTAGGAATTAATAATAAGTATTTGCTTCCTCTTATTCTGTTTCACACAGGAAATAGTAAACTTTTTTCCCCATGTCAAATTCTCGTTCACTGATTTGGCGTTCATTTGATTTTATGTGAATTAGCACTTGTATGTTTGAAATATAGATCTCATTGAGTGACTGATTCCTACTTCTTTTTTTTTTGCCTGTCCCGTTTTGGATCATTAGCAATCAGAATTGTTATCTGAAAGCCAAAACTGATGCTCAACGGATTTATTTTACCAAATGGACCATCATGGCTTTGCCGTATTGATCCATTTGATTGGCCTTTATTATTATTTATTCACTGTATTTTCAGTTACTATACATGGGACTTATTATACATGGGACTACTGATTCCTACTTCTTAATTCAGTTATTATGGTGATTGTGGTACATGTTGCCTGAACTGGGATTATAACAACTGCAGCTTTGTAAAAAAGTGCCTAAAGTGAAAATATCTCCTAATATATATATTATTATAGGTGTCCATACATGTCACACATTCTACAATATACACGGTACAGAGTGTTAATAACTATATAAAAATAAAGTGATTAATTTAACATGAAAAAGTTCCTTAAAATCTGAGATCTGCGTTCATTCGAATGGTGGAACATGTTACAAATTGTATAATCTATGATCTGTTTCTGTTCGGATTAATGCGTAGCTTAATGGGATTTAATGCAATCGCTGATACTAATGAGGAAGTTCAATTAGCATGAAACTGGCTTTGTTTGTGTGATTCGAGGCTCCTGGGTGGTGGCTGGTTGCTTAGGATTGCAGAAATCAAAGACTAGGGCTGAACAGTGGTGTGTGTGTGTGTGTGTGTGTGTGTGTGTGTGTGTGTGTGTGT
>VOQK01038663.1:0-14519 GCA_015052645.1 Benitochromis conjunctus
ACAGACAGTTGGTGTCGTAAGCCACCGCCTCTGTTCAAAGAGGGTCGTTCACAGTGGACATAGATGGCTTCTTTCACTCCTCTTTCAAATGAAGAGATTTGTAACTTAGTATAGGTCTTAGAAATGTGTTAGATAAAGTGTATAACTGTCACGGTCCTGGGTCTATGACCCAGAGTGTTTGTAATTATTGTTCTTGCCGCATTATGTGTTTCTGTTTTGGGTTATTGTTATTTCGGAGTTATCTATGTCCTGAGTTACCTAGCTACTTTGCAGTGTTGTGTTCAGTCATCCCCACCGCTGTGTTTTCTGTGTTATTGCTGTCTGGGTTTTGGTTTCATTCTGCTCCATGGTTTATGTTCTGATTTCCTAGTGTGCAGTTTGGTTTATGCCTCTCTGATTGTTGGACATCAAATCGACATCGATAACATCAATGCCTGGCTGGGAGCTGTTAGCCAGAAGAGAGGTCGTTGCCAAAAAATAAGGACAAATATTTTGGGAGAAGTACCACTTGGTCTGGTGAAACTGATACTCTTCAAATTTTACATAACTTACAGACAGATTAATTTATTTTACCTTTCCTTTTCCATCAGTACATTATCAACTGCAACAACATTGGCCAAATGCCTGATGTGACCTTCAACATCCATGGACAGCAGTTCACTCTCCCAGCCTCTTCCTACATCAGTCAGGAAATAATTTCTTTCCTTATTTATATTTTCTAACCTCTCTAAATATTGCCTAAATTTAATTTTATTTTTTTCTGTTACATCTCTCCCTTAGTCCCAGAACTATGGCTGCCTCACTGGCTTCAGTGGTGAAGGTGGCAACATGTGGATTCTGGGCGATGTCTTCCTCGGACAGTACAATATGGTGGGTCTGACCAGCGCTAGATAATCAACCTGAAGTCAAGTCCTTCAAGATACATCTTCGTGTTACAGTAGTCTTTGTAACATCAAAATTCTAATAAATAAATCTTTTTAAAAAAACAAGTTAAAACAATTTTACCTTTGTTTTTGTTTTTTGGGGTTTTTTTTTTTTCATTATTCGTGAAGAACAAAGCATTTTATATCTGTCAATTTTGGGCTACTAACATCTAATTTGATATGATAATTAAATAAAACACAGTTCAACAACTCTTCTATACAAAACTTACGTATCACAGAATAATATTGTCTTAACCTGACTGCCCCATGAACAGTGGTCATAGGCCTCCAGTGTATCTCTCCTAGCCTACAGCAAAATGACCATCATCAAGCAACACAGCTGAAGTTATGAAACAGCGACTACTTTGTGTCACATGAGTCAATGGGATACATGTAAATGTATTAAAAAAATTATATTCCAGTAGCAATGGTCTCACACACTACTGAAACGCACTCACACACACTACTGAAACGCACTCACACACACTACTGAAACGCACTCATGTCATTGTCGTTCTCCTTCACATTGTGTGAACTGAATTAGGCCAAATGGAATTGAGCTATTAGAACTGAGTGGACTCGTGTTGATCAGAGAGTTCGAACAACTAAAAGAAACTTAGATTAAGCTGAAAGGGACTAATAAAGGGAAAGGGAAAGGGACTTGCCTTAATCGTAAACCCATTCTGCCGAAGGCTTTCTTCCTGTTAAAAGGGACTTTTTCATTCCCACTGTTGCAAAGATCTTGCGGTCCACCTGTAATACCTTAGCAGTTCCACCAGGCGCCTCTGCCCACAGGTTTGTGTTGTGATTTGGCACTATATAAATAAAATTATATAGAATTGAATTGTATGTCGCTTGGCTGGATTAAAAAAATAAGACAAATGAGCATTAAGTTCTTCCAAAATTTTGGACCTTTCTAAACATGCACACTGGAGACCAGTGAAACATCAACCTTAAGTAACACAGCTGAAATTGTGAAACAGTAACCACTTTGGCAACATTTGTCAATGGGATATGTGTGAAAACACGATATATAAGTAGCACAAGTTAATGAGAGTCATAAGGTCACCAAACCTTGTCCATCATAGGCTAGACTACTGGTCAAACCAGATGGCAGCATTTTCCAAACAGAAATTTCACAACACACAAGAAGTTAATTGTATTTGTCACGTATTCTGTTTACATATAAATCATTAGGCAGTTTAAGGAACATTTCAGGTCAAACAATGACAGCATGTTTCATATGTTTTACATTAAAGTTGTGTTTGCTTGTAAGAAAGGTGCCTGAGTTAAAACAGGGTTCCATCAAGACAAGTATACTGCTATGACAATTTCACATCTAAGCTGCTTGAAGGAAACTTCCCACATACTGCACTGTATGCAAGTAAATGTCCATGCAATGAGACTGAGTGTTGCAGGGGTCTATCTGTTCCTGGAGCAGCTGTATCTGGCCCTCTGTTAGTGGGCTGGGCTGCTTGCAGTTCAGCATACAGATCAGGAACAAAGCCACTGTTCTCCCATTGAGTCTGGTGAATTTGCATGCCTTGGAAAAATTGATTTACTAAAGGTTATAGAGTGTTGAAAACTTTTCTTGTAACTGTCATTATGCACACAGTATAATAAAGTACATTATTACTAATATTCCAGTACCCCTGGGCTTAAGTTTACCTTGCAGACAAGTGGCAAAAACACATAATGGCAGTTTAGGTGTGGAAAAAGCTAGATGATCAATCGGAATTATGTCCTTCAAGAACCTATTTATGTTTGTGTTATAGTAGGCTTTGCAGCATCAAAATATAATAAAAAGAGTTAAATCAATTGTGTACATGCTTTTTTTGGGTCATTGTTTATGTAAAACAAATTATTTGAAGCAACCATTCTATACAAAACTTACATATAACGAATAACTTTATGTTAACCTGACTGCCGCATTGACAGTGTTTAGAGGGCTCCAGTGTTTCTCTCCTCTAACCTGTAAAAAAAACAATCTCTTACATGTTTACTCCAGAGCATCAGTGTAAACAGCAGCTGGGGTGGAAACCAACAGACAACTCAAAATGTTGCAATGCAATAAGTAACTCTAAGATTTCTTTTTCAGTTGTGCTGTAATTAATTAGATTTTTAATGGATTTCTTAGAACAGTAGCACACAGGTCATTAATACCCCTGCAAAAATGCAGCACCTGTGCCATGAGCACTGACATCAACCTTTCGTTTAAAGGCACAAGCATAATCAGTGGCAGCCAGCACTGGGGCACTGCACAGAAGATGCCTGGCAAAATTCAATTAGTCCCAACACTCAGAGGTCCACACAAAAGTGTTGTCAGGAAAATCAGTCAAAAGAACAACCACACTCAAAGTCCTTGCAGAAATAGTAGCCAGACATGCCTAGAAACTAGCAGAGTTAGTGTCATGTGTCGGGCACAGGAAAGTCCAGAATGGGCTCAACCTTTGCCAGCAAGGGGCACACTTACCTTTTCCCTTATCGTTTCCCTAAATAGATGACCACACCCTTGCCAAACTCACATTTTAACAGATTTAACATGCACTTTTGCATCTGCCAAAAAGTTCCCGCAAAATCCATGTGCTCTGACCATGCTGAAGAATAAGTCACAGTGTCACAGCTAAGTACAATGATCAGGCATAACGTTATGACGACCTGCTTAATATTTTCTTTGTCCCTTTTTTGCTACCAAAACAGCCCTGACCTGTCAAGATTGGCCATCCGTGTGATGTAAAAGAAGACGTGGCTTCATCGGGCCATCCTCCATTGCTCAGTAACCCAGTTCTGATGCTCACATGCCCATTGTTGGTGCTTTCAGTGGTGGACGGGGGTCAGCACGGGCACTGACTGGTCACACAAAACTGCAATGCACTTTATATTCTAAGCCCTTTCTATCCGAACCAGCATGAACTTTTTTTTCCAATTTGAGCTACAGTAGCTTATCTGTTATTGGACCACACAGACCAGCCTTCACTCCCTTCATATATCAGTAAGCTTTGACCACCTATGACCCTGTCACTAGTTCACCATTTTTCCTTCTTTCGCCTTTTTTGAGAGATACTGACCACTGCAGACTGGGAACGCTGCAGAAGAGCTCCTACCCAGTCATCTAGTCATCACAATTTGGCCCTTGTCAAACTGGCTCATATCATCAAGCGTCCTCATAAACACAAAATGCTCACTTGTTCCCTAATATATCCCACCCACTAACAGGTGCCATGATGAAGAGATAATCAGTGGTACTTGCGCACCTGCCAGTGGTCATATTGTTATGCCTAGGCTCTAGACAGTGCAGTATTCGTTAGCCTTTGGATAGTGGCTGTAGCATTTCACAGTCTTAAAGGCTTTACAGTATACTGTAGTAGGTGATCAGGTGTCACAAAGGAAGAGATTTCAGATGCATGATGGAAAATGGGGCACCTGCCTGTATCCTTGCAGGAGGTCCAGCTTTGTTTGGCCAACCCTACACTATCCATGCAGTTATCCAGGCATGGGAGTGGAAAGGAGTCAGGTTTAGTCATGGCGCTACAGATGAGACTTCAAATACTTTGCTTGGCTGACTACAGCCACCCCATGAAAATGGGGTGGCTGTAGCTCAGGTGGTAGAGCGGGTCACCTCCTCACCGGAAGGTCGGTGGTTCGATTCCAGGCTACTCCAGTCTACATGCCAAGTATCCTTGGGCAAGATACTAACCCCATGTTACTGGTGATGGTCAGAGGGCCCGGTGGCGCCAGTGTCCGGCAGCCTCGCCTCTGTCAGTGCGCCCCAGGGCAGCTGTGGCTACAATGTAGCTTGCCATCACCAGTGTGTGAATGTGTGTGTGAATGACTGATTGTAGTGTAAAGCGCTTTGGGGTCCTTAGGGACTGAGTAAAGCGCTATATAAATGCAGGCCATTTACCATTTACCAAGACAAATGAGCCTTAAGGTCTTCCAGAATTTTGGAATTTTTTAAAGTGTGAAGTGGAAACCACATTTAAAATTAGGTAACACAGTGGAAATTGTGAAACAGTAACTACTGAGGTCAATGTGTCAATGAGATACGTGTGAATGCCAAAAAATGAGAAACAAAAAGAAGTAATTAATGAGAGTCATAGGGTCAACAAACCTCGTCCACCGTAGGGTAGACTACTGGTCAAACCAGACATCTTAAGATTGTAGCAGCATTCTCCAGGTATAAATTTCATAACAGCCCACAAGGAGTTCACTATATTTGTCACAAATTCTGTTTACATATAAGTCATTAGGCAGTTTAATAAACATTTCAGGTTAAATATTAATTATTATGATGTTGCAGCTGAACATTATGAGTCCTGTTTAATGGAAGAAAAGGTGGCTGAGTTAAAACGGGGTCCTGTCTCCACCTTGTGTTGTACCTCATCATTCTCCAGGTGTGATAGCAGTTGCTACTTCCAGAAATTTGAACACTGAGCTACTAGCTGTTTCAATGTAAGTCTAAATGTTGGGTGTCAAAGAATCCATAGGTCCCACATCCTTTTCATGCTACACCTTTCACCAACAGCTCCATATTCTCATTCTCCATCCACTTATGCCTGCCTGATTTTCTGCTCAACCATTTCAAATTTACCTAAACATTTTATAGTACAAAATCTGAACATATCTGATTGTTTAAACATTTTAGATTCATAATTTTTTCCCATCTACTCATTTTTCGGGGCACTCTTTTCTTATCCATATTGAAATGTGTCGCAGTTTTGACCATGAATATTTCAAAAACCATTAAACAACAAAAATATCTGTAAATAGTGCACATAGTGCACAAAATTCTGGAATTTCCAGACGTACTCTAATTATAACTGAGATAATAATGTTAATATGTTATATTTTTCATTTTCTAGACCAACTTTACCTACAATTTTGAGACCAACTTACCTTTAGGACTCTACCACTGTAACATTTTTCAAAACATATAACAAAACAGTTATAATAATAATGAAAAAATAGGTCATTTCATGTGAGTTATCTTGCGAGACTTAGCTGCTGGCTTTTTTGGGGGGAAGGTTTGTATGTGTGTGTGAACTGGAACAGGCATTTGTGAGGATTCAAAATGGCAAAAATTATTCCACACATTTGTAAAACATTTTAGTAGTTTAGTTGTGCATCATAATATACACACTCAAACCTGCATAGTGTGCAAAAAATCTGTAGCCTAATATACAATGATTAACATTATTTTTATTTATGCATGAAATGACCATTATTTTTATTTTTTCCTCACCTGAAAAGGATTTAATGTTCCAACCCCTTTTCCCCCTTTGCCCCATTAAATTCCAATGCAGTGCATGGTGTTCACAAGATAATGTAACATAAGCACACTGTTTAGTATAGCACAGTTTTCCACCAGGCTGCATTTATATATAGCAGTGGTTCTCAAACTGTGACACGCTGCACATCAACGTGTACCGCATTTTTAGTCAGTGGACTCTTGTATTCTGGGACTGACTCTAGTATTCAATATTCAAACATCAACACTGCACTGAAGCAATTTTCTAAACTCTGGTTTTCTATTTATATAACAGAGTAACTGTAAGTGGATGAAATTGTTGTAAAGGAAACCGTCAATTCTTACACTTTCTGCCTTCACTAATATTACTATTCAATTTAACTCACAGGAGAGTGATGGCATATGTCATGAAGTGACAAAATATGTGAGTCTCTCAAAAAAAGCACTCTGTCGACACATACTTCATACTGGAATCCAAAGCCAGAACTGCGTCTGATATTACAGTTAGCATTCATAACATTTATAATTGGAATAGAAAAGGAGAATACGTGGAATGGTACTTATCCAACTGCTTTCCACACTACAAGCCCACTCACACACATTCATACTAGCTTTTTTTTTTTTAATGTCTAAGCACTTTAAATGCAACACTCACACACCTGCACACCAATGGATCTATCTGGATCAATTTAGGGTCCAGCTTCTTGCACAAGAATACTTTGACATGTAGGTTACTGTGTATCAACCCCCTGACTGCACTGCTGTTCTCACATGTCCGGAGGAACAAATTTCACTTTGTGTTTATGCTTATTGTATTTGCCTAAAGAGAGCACTGAGAAAGAATTCAGCTTAATTATTGTATATTTGTATCCTGAGTTTAGTTGTTTCATCAGCCAATTAAAAACTCCAGTCCACCTCTGATCATCACAAACTCACAAACATGCTCTGTGTCCCTGATTTAGGATGTAGGATGTGGTCATCCTAGATGGGGTGGACACAATTAATGGAAAGATCTGATGTGAAACTAAGGTAATTTAATGTTTTGGAGGCACATACTTATATAAAATAAAACTAATTGAGGATTTAAGAATGGGCTCATGGCTATAAAAAAATCGATTAAGAGTAAAATTAGATCATAGTTTATTTATTGTTTAGGGCTTCTGCAGGGCGGCATTCCAGAAAATGTTGATGAACCACTGATTTATGGCTTTTTTGTCCACACCGGTCAGAGAGTTCAAAGTAAATGTGTTGAAAGCATTTGTGACCCCATTGTGTTTTCTAGTGAATAATGATGGCATAAAGAGGTTTTACCAGATTCCTTTTTCAGATTGCTTCATGACAAAAACTTCAAAGACAGCTGACGTTATCCCCCTCAAAGCGTATAAATGAGGTCCTCCTGAGGAGCAATAACATATCTACAGTTGGTTGACTGTGTCGGTTCGTGTACACTCTCAAATCTGAAGCGATAAAGAACTAAGCTACAGCTGGAGCATTACTTTGGCAGGGTAAGTGCTATTCCTAAACACGTTTGACTTTTATGCCTGTGCTTAATTTGTTCATTGTTGCCTAGTGCCACTGAATTTATAAGAGCCTAAACTTTTTTATAGATCTATGCAGAAAAAGGCAAAGGGAGAATAGAGGCTTCAGTGGTGGATTGTCACAACTGCCAACTTAACTTTGAACCATTCCTCTGTTTAAATTCGTCATGCTGAGTAAATAATGACAGTGCAATTGTTCCCAGCTGATATTGTCACTGTTGTGTGAAAAATATGCGTCGCCAAAACAAAACTTTCTTGGTGAATGATATCGATTCATAAATGATGACCTTCTTTAATGAACATGAATGACTCAGCCATACTATCAGCTCTGAGAGACAGATTAGGGAGCAAAATGCTAATACTAACATGCTAAGGTGTCAATTTCACCCACTGGTCACTCACTAATTACTTATGAGAAGTAAACTGAGACTGGGGACGCTTGCTGTTAGTGCTGTGTGATACTGCAAATGTTGGTATTGTTCCGATACCAAGTAAATATTAGGCCGATTCCAGTGCCGATACTGTTTTAAAAGTACTATACTGATACTTAACACCTTTCAGCTTTTCATGTATTTTGATACTGGGTGTCAAACAACTTCTGTTGTTTAAATGTGATATAGATTATTTTAAAAAATAGACGTGACACTCAGCACAAATTATATATTTTGTGTATATTTGTATACATGAATATACTGTTTTAGTTTAGTAGTATTTTATTTTTAAGTTCCCACCAAAAACAGCTTATTTAACACAATTCAGTGGGTTACATACTGAACTCAGAGGACAGAAACTTTGTTACGCTGGTAACAAACAAAGACCAATACCAGCGTTAGTATCAGTACTATCGATATTTGGCTCATTCCTCCCACCTCTACTTGCTGTACTAATCCAATATGCACAGACCAGCCACTTTGTTAGGTACACCTTGCTAGTATCAACGCTGTCTTGCAACTTTGAGAAAACCCCCACAAAAGATACATCAGGAAGTGCAGCTTGATCGGGAATAGTGCTCCATGACTTTTGGTGGTAATTCGCTTAATTTTTCTAAAATGTTATTTATTTTAAAGGCAGAGCATCTCAAAAACGAGGAGTCTTACTCTTATATACGTGACACAAGGCTCAGGAATTTATATTGACTAAATCTGTGCACTGAGATGTTTGGGGTTTTTTTGGTTTTGGAGTTCATGGACTTTCAAAATAAAACTTTGTAAAGCTTTAAAATGACCTTCAAACAGATGTTTTGGCTGTATCTTTGACAGACAGAGAGTCGGTGATAGAAACATATACCTACACCTTGCTTGATATAATAGTAGTTCCTATTATCACTATTGTTGTGTTAACAGGGCACAAACACATGACTTTTAAAATTAAGTTCACTTAGTGATAAAATTATATTTTCGCATCTTTTTCTGTTTTTTTTCCCAGACATTTTGTGAGTGACAAACTCTATATGTTTTTTTACCTTTAAAATAATTTTGACTGAATTATATTTGACAATAAAAATAAAAGCTTAAAAGTATCAGTGCTGCTTTTCAGGGTCTGTAATATGTGACAGTTCTTTTAATACTATAATTCACTATCCTGTGGCTCCCTCGGTAGCTCTATTGTGTGAACAGGATGTAGGTCAATAATTCTGGCCTTTTACAATAAAATATTCAAGTCATGCTCAAAGAACATTCAACACCAGTTGGATTTTGCATGTCTGCATTTACTTATCGCTGCATTATATAAAAAATATCTCCCCACCTGTATGAAAGACAATCCACATTTATCTCTGGGCATTCATGTTTTAGAGTCTAGAGCCAAGTTAATCCACAGAGTTTAGGCCTATTATTATATTACAGATGTTTTCTGTTGTTCTGATATGCATTATTTTCTACTGCAGTTGACAGCAGAATTGAAACAATGAAGTTGGCCTTTGCTGTGTTTGCCATGGTGGCACTGTCTGACTGTCTCGTTCAGTAAGTCAGACTATAATTCATCCATGTACTGTCTTTGTTTCTTTTGTTGTTGTTGTTTTTCCTTTCTTGTTTTTACAGTTTTCCTACAACCTACCAAGTTCATATGCCTCTCCAAAATGATTACATATATGACTCTTGAAGTCTCAGGTCTCTTGAAATAAAAGTAGCATCCACATACTCAAATAGAGAGTTTTAACAGCATGTTAATGTGTAAAAAGACTTGTTCACAGCTCAATAAAAAGTTTTTAAAATGTAGACTAATGAGCTAAATGTAATTTGCTCCCTTTGATGACTCCTAGGATCCCTTTGGATAATGGCAAGAGTGCCAGGGAGGTCTTGGAGGAACAGGGTCTATGGGAAGAATATAGGCAAATGTACCCATACAATCCCATGGCCAAGTTTGATGGGCGCTTTGCTGTGGGCCCTGAATCCATGACCAATGATGCTGGTGTGAGTAACAGCAGCTAAAGCTTGAAAACAGAGCTTGAGAAATGTCTTGAGAGTAATTGTGGTGTCTCCTCTTCTTCATCTCCAGCTGTCTTACTATGGAGTCATCTCAATTGGAAATCCACCTCAGTCCTTTAAAGTCATCTTTGATACTGGGTCATCTAACCTGTGGGTTCCCTCCATCTACTGCAACAGTGCACCCTGCAGTATGTACATCTATGATTACATAATGCATTTCCACACAAAGACAAAAAATGTTTCTAAAAACCTTAGAGTCCCTGCATCTTCAGGTTGGAGAATAGGTCCTGACTGTTGTTTGTGCCGGTGTTGAGAGTTCAGGGTATCATTATCCAGCACTGGGTAGGGTGCTGGATAATGCTCCATCTGGTGACGCCATTGTGCTGCTGGTGGACTTCAATGCTTACGTGAGCATGTGTGACCTGGAGGGTTGTGATTGGGTGGAATGGCCTGCCTGATCTGAACATTAGAATTCTGTTATTGGACTTTTGCGCTACCCATAGTTCGAACATAAAAAACAGCATGCTCAAGCACGAGAGTGCCAAATACGTTCCATAAGTGGACGTACCACCATGACACTCTCGTATTCAGGTCGATTAATGTCTTTGTAATTGGCTTATCATTTGGCTGAGTTTCTGCCAACTATCTCTGTGCAAAGCTAAGTGAACCTTGTGCTGTATTAAGCTAATAAAATTTTGTTGCTACATAGGAATATAAACTTTATGTCAGTCTAAATTTTATTTCTAATAAATGTACTCAGGTTGAATCAGTTATGTAGAACATGAGCAGAGATAAAAAGGAGAATTTTTAAAATTAGCCCTATTCTTTTTTGCCTAGATTGTGGAGAGCGACTTTGCCACCATACGAGGTCACTCGTCTACAAAGACACAAAGAGTGAGAATCAATTTCCTTTGAAGGTTAGATAGGTTCTCCCTTAGAAATAGGGTGAGGAGCTTGGTCATGTGAGAGGGACTTAGAGCTGCTGCTCCTCCACATGAAAAGGAGACAGTTGACATGTTTTGGGCATCTGACTAGGATGCTTCAGGGACGCCTCCTAGGTGAGATGTTTTGGGCATATCCTACCATGTCCAACCAGAATGAAAAGAGGGCCTCCTCTTGGTAGGAGATTATATTTCTCAGGTGGCTTGGGACTTGGTGATTGGTGTCCACCTGAATGCAGTGGAAGAGGTGGCTGAGGGAAGTCTAGGCTTCTCTGCTTAGACTGCTGCCCTCGCAACCTGAACCAAGATTGCTGGTAAAAAGTGGATGGATGAATGGATGGATTTACCATTGAGATGGTAGGTAACACAAGGTACTGAATTTAACCATTAACTGTGCTGTGTTTTTAGACAGCCACGCCAAGTTTAACCCTACCATGAGCAGCACATACATACAAGATGGCAGCCCTCTCAGTATCACATATGGCACTGGCAGCATGACTGGCTTCTTGGGATATGACACTGTGACGGTGAGAATTTCAAAACAAGCAGAAAAAGGAGATTCATAAAATGAATGGAATATGAATGAAAATGAATGCATGGAATAGAAATACTCAAGTTGCAAGCAGTGTTGGTCAAGTTATTTGAAAAAAGTAATGAGTTACTAATTACTGATTACTTTTCCAAGAAAGTAATCCCGTTACTTTACCGATTACTTGTTTTCAAAAGCAACTAGTTACTTTATTAATTGTTACTTTTTAAAAACATGATACACAACCTAAATGCGTAATAAAGCAATAGACCTTTCAGCCCGATTCTATTTTTTCTGCATAATCCATCATATAAAATTGAATCAAATGGAAAAGACTCTTTTAAAAATGGTTTTATTAGTTTTAATCTTTTAACTTTATGCACATTTCACCAAGCAAAAATTTAATTATATGCAACATTCTCTGACTTGAAGAAATTTGTTTAAGATTGAAACCTATTTTCTGCATATTCCAGCAAATAAAATAAAATAATTTTTTGTGTTTACACTCACTCTTTCAAATAGATGCAAGTAAAACACAGGAAAACATAAATCAAATGAAAGATTCAGCAGCACTAAGTCCTGTCGCTCTTAAATCTATTTCCACCTGTTTAGCAGGAGTGGGGCGGGTGGAGGTTTGCCCGGTGTCACAGCGGTCATGTCAGTGGGGGGATCTGGGTGTTTCTCTGTGAATGTTTTCTTCCCACACAGAGTGTACAGTGGACACTAATGTTTTTGTCACTTTTTAAGTGCTTTAAACGCTGCATGGTCGTACTCTCTCCCACACGCCATATTATCAATTATTGGTCTACACATGTCAGTTGCTGCCACGGATGTCGCACACGCTTACGTCATTGTCATGAGACACTCTCACAAAAATCACAGTTTAGTAACGCAGCAATGCAGCGTGCTTATGGGAAAGTAACAGTAATCTAATTGCCTTTTTTGCAATAGTAATCCCTTATTTTACTCGTTACTTGAAAAAGTAATCAGATTACAGTGACACGTTACAAGTAACTCATTACTGCCCATCTCTGGTTGCAAGTACCTTAAAATAACACAGTTCTTAAAACCAGTACAGAGTTTTAAAACCAGTGCTGGAAAGTAAGCACATTTATGCTTGGTTGGCAGGTTGGTGGTCTGGTTGTGACAAACCAGATCTTTGGTTTGAGCCAAAGTGAGGCTCCCTTCATGCAGTACATGCAGGCTGATGGTATATTTGGTCTGGCCTACCCAAGCTTGTCTCTCTCTGGTGCGACACCTGTGTTCGACAACATGATGAATGCAGGCTTGATCAACCAGAACCTCTTCTCTGTGTATCTGAGCTCGTAAGTATTATGCGGGATTCTACCTGACACTTGAAATTATGTATAGATGCCTCATATATCAATTTGTATTTAGGAAGAAACTGATTCCTACTTTCCCCATTGGTTAAACTCTTTGTAGTAACACTCAGCAAGGCAGTGCGGTGACCTTTGGTGGTGTTGATACCAATCACTACTCTGGTTCCATCGCCTGGATTCCTCTCTCAAATCAACTGTACTGGCAGATCACAGCTGACAGGTAAAACCAGCAGTTACAGCCCTATAGTTATTTAAAAATTATAATATAAAAGAAGTTTCTTTCCTGATGCATACTGTGTTATCTATTACAGTGTTACTATTACAGGTCAGGTTGTTGCTTGTAATGGCGGCTGTGAGGCTATTGTGGACACTGGAACCTCTATGATCGTTGGACCTCAAAGCGACATTGACAACATTAATACCTTGCTGGGAGCAAGTAGCCAGAATGGAGAGGTCAGTGCTAAAAAATTTGGAAAAGATATCTGAGTACAGTACCACTTGGTTTGTAAAACTGATATTCATCATATGTTTAAGCTAATTTTGAAGCTATCAAAGGCTATCCGTGTTTCCTGTTGTTTGGATAGTTAACTTAGCATGCTGCTGTCACATTTTGCATGTAGACATGAATTATATGAATCTTCTTACCTGACAACACTGCAGTATTATTTCCAACAAATATGAAACTTTACATGACCTAAAACCAGATTATTTTCTATTCCTTTCTTGCATCACTGCCTTTTCCATCAGTACATTGTCAACTGTAACAACATTGGCCAAATGCCTGATGTGACCTTCAACATCAATGGAAACCAGTTCACTCTGCCAGCCTCTGCCTATGTCTATCAGGTAAGTGTTCTTTCCTAATTTAATTTGTATTTTCTAACTTCTGTACAAAAAGAGAAGTAGGTTTCTGAAATGTGAAATTCTCCTGTTACATCTCTGTCCTAGGTTCAGTATAATACCTGTATCACAGGCTTCAGTGGTACAGGTGGCAACATGTGGATCCTGGGCGATGTCTTCCTCAGACAATATTATTCCATCTACAACAGAGGCCAGAATATGGTGGGTCTGGCCAAGGCTAGATAATCAACCTGAAGTCAAGTCTTTCAAAAACCTTTACATGTTTATGTTACAGTAGGCTTTGTAACATCAAAAGTCTA
Source organism: Benitochromis conjunctus (assembly GCA_015052645.1). Taxonomy (NCBI): domain Eukaryota; kingdom Metazoa; phylum Chordata; class Actinopteri; order Cichliformes; family Cichlidae; genus Benitochromis; species Benitochromis conjunctus. Next base: position 14,106 of record VOQK01038663.1, read on the forward strand.
ATAAAAAAGTTAAATAAATATTTTGTTTCTGTTTCTGTTTTTGGTCACTGTTCATATAGAACAAAGCATTTCAAATCTGTCATTTAGAGCCCGCTAACAACTCATTTATAATAGCAACCCCTCTATACAAAACTTACATATAACAGAATATTTTAACCCGATAACCCCATAAACAGTGTTTATAGGGCTCCAGTGTATCTCTCCTCCAACCTGTTTTGTTTACAACAAATCTGTAGCCTACAACACAATACATTAAGTAACACAGATGAAATTATGAAACAGTAACTACTTTGTCCACATGTGCCAACGTGATAACCGTGAATGTTAAAAACACGATCTACAAGTAGCACAAGTTAAGGTGAGTCATAAAGCCAGCATCCACAGTAGGCTAGGCTACTCGTCAAACCAGATGGT
>VOQK01038669.1:0-10692 GCA_015052645.1 Benitochromis conjunctus
GGAGGGCTTGAGTGTAAGACATAACACATGAGAGAGCACTTCAAAGTAGAAGGACCAATATGACTGAAGAGCTGGGCAAGTAAAAAACGTATGAGTTAAGTCACAGGGGGAAGTATTGCATCTATTACACTGGTCGGGGGAACCGGGATATATTTTAGATAGCCTAGCTCTTGAAAAGTATAATCTATATACCGTCTTGAACTGAATAAGGGAAAGTCTGACACATGAGGATGAAGTATGGATTCTCTCAATTACCTTTTCCCAGTAATCACCAGTGAACTTAACTCCCAATTCTTGTTCCCAACTAAGAACAATTTTTTTGTTGAATAATTATCAGATTTTATGACTAGGGTATATATTTTAGATATAAGTGCCTTGTTATAAGATTTCAGCTCAAATAGGTCTTCCCACCAATACTTGGGTGGAAGATTTGGAAACCCCGGAAAAATAGAAGAAGCGCAATGTCTAATTTGAAAGTAACGAAACAGGTGATTCGACGGTAGATCGTATAAAGACAACAGGTCTCTAAAACTGAGGAAGCTATTGTCTTTAAAGAAATCTTGAAAACATTTAATGCCTTTTCTTGTCCATAAACGAAGAGAGGAGTCCACCGAAGATGGAGGGAAAAGGTGATTATTACAGACTGGGATCAAAGTGGAGGCAGAAACTGAATTAAAGTGACGCCGAAATTGATACCATATTCTAAGAGAAGCACTTACAAGAAGGTTATCTGTAAATTGTGATAAAGATACAGGAAGGGAAGAAAATAATAATGCTGGGAGTGAGGTAGAAAGGCAAGATTGGGCCTCCAAGTAACCCCAATTAGTCAGCGGGTCATCCAACCAATAAATAAGCTTTTGAATATTAGCAGCCCAATAATAAAACATCAAATTAGGTAGAGCAAGGCCACCACTAAGTCTACCCTGTTGTAACAGAGTCAAACTAATTCGCCGTCTTGTTTGCCCAAATAAATGATGAAAACAATTGACTCACAGATTTAAAAAAAGATTTGGGTAGAAACAATGGAATACATTGAAAAAGATAAAGAAATTTGGGCAAAATATTCATTTTTATAATATTAATTCTACCAACAAGTGAGACAGGAAGATTCGCCCACCTTTGAAAAGCTAATCTTACATTGGTTAAAAAGGGATAAATGTTCGCGGCCTGCAAAGCATTATATGAGCTGGTAATATATATTCCTAAATATTTAAAGCCAGAAAATGCTAGGTGAAAATGAAAAGCAATCTGTTTAAGCTCTTGTCTGGCCGCTCTTATCTGCTCGATTTATCAATTTAACATATTCGCAAAAGTGCTCCGACGCTTTCGGAGATGTCGGTTACCTACCTGACCCCCATAGCTGACCGGGAGGTCAAGGCTCACTCTAGCCCGGCGAGAACAGCGCGCCCCCGCCACATCGTTTTACATATATCGCAGAGTGACGAAATGACTTTATTTATTAAGCACTTTTAGAGAAATGTGTCATACAAGTAGAAGCAATAAAACAAAATGAAAAAGTGATAAAACTGTAATGAACCAGTTATAAATCATAGAGAACAGTAATAAAATGAACACATTATAAAGTGATATTCAGAGAGATTATAGCAATCAATCAAGCACAAAAACAAAGCAGTGGCAAGTTTAAGCCTGATTTTGCAGTAAGATGTTTTGGCAACTTCTTGGAGGCCACTTGTCCATTTAAGTGAGTACAGTCTGCTTTAGTTCATTATTTATTTGTTAATTTTACAGCAATTCTTAGAATATCAGGAAAAGTCCCACTCAGACTGCTCAGTATCATTGCCGTAAAATCAAACAGCAGAAAAAGTAAATCTACCATTATTATATGTGCAGCCTGTATATTGAGCTGATGTGGTGTTTTTTATCTATCAGCACAACACTCGGGGAGAGGTGAAGTAAGCTGGTGCTTCAATCACTTTGCAAACACCCTTCTCCTCTTGCCCTGCAGCTGTCTGTGAGTCTCTGCGGTGAGAAGGCCTCCCTCAGGTTTCTCCCACAGCCTGCTAAGGTGGGTATTGATACAACACCCCTGTGAGCTCACCTAGCACAGGCACTGCAGGGAAAATCCACATCATAATCATACAGTGAAGTTGGAATCTTTTTAATATGTTGGTGTTGAGCTAATCCTGTCAAACTTAGTCTAGTAAACTAAACCTCTCAATCATAATGATCAGGAGCTGCCCAGAAAAAACATTGCTTAGTAATTACTCAGGTATGTGAGTGGGAAGCAGCACATACAAGACAAATGTGGTGGCTGCACAGTCACATCCCATTGTCAACTTAGTTAGCCTAACACACGTCTTTAGGAGAAAGCAGGACTACCCAGATGAACAGGGGATTTATTCTTCTGCATTAAATCTATACTGTAGGTATATAGTAACCACAGACCCATAAGAAAATCTTATGAGTAATGTAATGTAGAAATTTGCATTGACACATCTCACAAACTATTGTGACTTGTGCATTTCCTCCTTTTTTGCAGTGTTTTTTTGGATGGATCAGTAAGAGAATAACAATTATCGCCTCAGTGTAAGGATTCACTGATTTGAGCAAATATCTGGATGCAGATTGGATGCAGATAGGTTTAGGAACGGACGTGAGAGAATCTGTGAAGAAGTGGAAAAACCTGAGGGACAAACATGTTTGCCTACCAAAAAAAAAAGAAAAGAAAGAGAAAAAGAAAAAAATGACCACAACAACAAGATAAACCAAGGAGGGAAAAAATATGCATTTAATTTCTTTCTGTCATTGCTGGCATCACATGTGAACTACCTGGAGACAACCACAATGTAATTAAACTATAATGCACCACTCACAAGCATAAATGATGTGACTACCACTTTCATAGGCTCTTAAAAGACTCACCGTAGAGGTCTAAATCATCTGGAAGCCAACACTGGCACAAGAAAACTTTATACAGAAAGGTCTCAGTCATTGTTGTGAGGTGGCAGTGTTAACCGATATACTAATGTGTGACTAATGTCTGTTTTTCCAAGGAGTATAATGAAAGCATGGCTATTACAAAAAAAACTTTTTTGCCATCCATAAGGTCAAAATTTCATGTTAGGTGGAGCGCTAAATTATTAGCTAATGCTAACAGGCTTGGCCAGCAAGCTATTAATACAAACTCTATGGGAACAAGAAACTATGGGTGCTCCAAAATTGGATCCCAAACTTCTTAGACAATCTGCACCACTCACCAGACCACGATATTTAGATAATTCAATTAAATGCTCCAAATGCTCCTGTGTCTAACTCCAGTATCCATTTGTGCAGGGCTGAAAACATGTTTTTTTAATGCTGTAAACATTGGTATTTTAAATCTGGGATTGATTTACTCTTGGAAATTTACCTTTGTACCCTCAAGAGAGTCAATTTTGGGCATTTCTGCACTAGCTTCATTTTTCAGCCCTAAAGGTAGCTTCTGGGCTTGTCTTCACCTATGCTAATTCAAATGACTGGACCATCATGTCTGGTGTTTCTGCCTTTTTGGAGGATTTTTAATGGAATTATTAACAAATTAAATGGCTTGCTAAAAATGTATGTTCAAATTTTAGTGAGTGAAAATCTAGCATTTTACTTAGCACTAACTAACTGTATGTCATACAGCATATGAATGCAGCTAACTAACAAAGTAGATTAGATAAAACTTTATTTATCCCAAGGGAAAAGTAGACACTAAAGAAGTCTGTCTTAGTGTAATTTAAAGTTTTATGTACTAATGTCCCTAATTGCCAGTGCGGTGGTTCAGAGTGAGGGCTTAGAGGTGTACTAAGTCCTCTTTTACAGCAACAGTGGGACAAACTGAGTGAGAAAACACTGCTGCTGGTGGACGATGTGGACTGAAAGTATGTCAAATATCTGAGCTAACGCTAATGTCAGGGCAGCACACTGATCAGTGTATTTATGCTGGATAGCTAGTAAGCTATCCGTTATTGTTCGCTATACTGGTCATCTACTGGTTTTTGCTGCTGCTCCTAATGAGGAATGAGGGATGTCTGTGTCTGTGTTAAGTACTAAAGTACTAATCAAAGCTTTGAAAAAACCGAAGGAACTGTGGCTCTCTGTGGTTGTGAATCCAGCATGGTGGACAGAAGACAGCAGGAAATTAGCTGTGTCCCAATTCCTAGGCCGCATCCTTCGGAGGCTGCATTTGAAGGCCAATTACACTCAGCCAGGCGACGAAGGCTGTCCCAATTCAAAGGCTGCTCCAAATGCAGCCGACAAATGCGCCCTTCATTTCCCCGGATGTGAAGGATGGGTCTGGTGTATCCTTCGTGGCCCAACATATCCCAGAATTCATAGCGTGGCCCAGCCAATTCCAGTTTCCAACATTGGCGGCAGCTACTTAGTTTTAATATTACTCTTTCTGGGTCACAAAACAAACTTTTAAGATATTTTCAGGCAAGAATGTAGCTGTGTAAACTTCAAACATTTGCTCCATTTATCAAGACATCACATATTTGCAAAAGTGCTCCGACGTTTTCAGAGACGTCTGTTACCCACCAGCTCGAAGCTGACTGGGTGGTCGAGGCTCACTAGAGCCGGCGAGAACCACAGACTCCCGGCACATCGTTTTCAGACCCCAGCGGTCTTTCGCTACACAACTAAAAATGTTTTGGCTTTATTCAGTGATTAAAGTTATTGTTTTCACACAGCTGAATAAACATCAAACAAAAAACTGATTAAACAGAAGTGTGAGATGGTCGAGAATTTACTCCAATGTCCTGTTATATTTTAGAGAGCAAGGAGCAGACAGCGGAGTTTATTCAACTCCACCGAGACAGCTGGTGACGCAAATCTGAAGGCTAGACCGTCCCATTTCACAGCCTCGCATTTCCAGCCTTCTCGGTCTTTGAAGGACCCGGCCCACGTAGACCATGAAGGCCTAGGAATTGGGACATAGCTTAGCTATCTTGGTCTTCTGTTTTCTGATTGGCTGACTTCCACTCCCTGTCTCCCCGCCCCCACCGCCCCCCACACCATTCAGTGACAAGTGTGAGTTTTGTAACACATTCCTTCCAGTAACTGTTGCAAAATTAGAAGCGCACAATGTGTGAATTGGTGACTTGAGAGGGCTCAGTTGGGTATTCACTGATTTGAAAGGCTGTAATCACAGTTGTGGCTATAAGTAATAATTAAACATAAATGAGTAAATTTTGAAATACTAGTTTGCAGCCCTTCGTATATTTGTGAAAATATCAATCTACACATTTCTGAGGATTTTTGGGGGGAAATTTAACTTTGAAACACAAAAAAAATTGCAAGTGAAATTTTTTTTCTACACATTCTTACCTTTTGTTCTACAAGCACTCACATTTAGCTCAGCAGGGAGGTTATACTATGTGGAAGGTTGTCGGTTCGATCCCTGGTTGCTCCAGTCTGCATGAATGTATGAGAGTATGAATGTATGTAAATGTGAGATAGAAAGCACATAGCCTTAGAAAAAAATGCTTGTGTGAATGAATAAATGAGGCATGTTGTATAAGGTCCGTTGAGTGCTCCAGTAGATTAGAAAAGCAGCATATAAGCTTATTTTTGGTAAATGGATAGCATTTACCAAAAATAAGCAGGTGATGTTACAGTCACAACAGAGGATTAGAAATTCTAACCTAACATACTGTAACCCATAGCATGTTAGCTCACTTTAGAAAAAGAGATTAACCATCAAAGTTTATAACGTCACAGTACACATTAGCTTGTTAGCTGGAGATAAGAAACCACAAACAAAATAACAAATTGAAACAGATTTCCTAAGGCTTCTTAATGCTACATATTTCAGTATTATCAATTGTTAAAGTCTGTCTCCTGTAATTTGCCGTTTTTTCTCTCTCTGCTCTCCTCTCTTTCCCCTAAAACCCAACGAGTTGCACTGAATGGCTGCCCCGCCTTCAGCCGTGTTCTCCTGGTGGTTTCTTCCTGTTAAAAGACAGTTTTTCCTTCCCACCACCACCAAGTCCGTGCTCACGAGGGTCATGCGATTGTTCAGTTTCTTTCAAATATTGTAGGGTCTATGCTTTACATTAGGGAGTGCCTAAAGCAACTGTTGTTGTGGAATAACACTGGATAAATAAAACTGAATTGAACAGAACTGAACATTGTTGGGAATATTCAGGCAATGTTATGGGAAAAAAAGTAATATTAACATGACTAATATTAATATCAGTATAAATATTAATATTTCTAGGATAAATACATATTTGCCCAAAACCAGAAACACTTGACTGATAGACTCTAGAAAACAGTCAGACCAAAGAACATTTTTTGACAAAAGTAATAAGGATCAGAGAACTGAGAAAGCACACGTAGTCTGTAGACACTGCACAAGCTTACAGGCAGATTGAAGTATCTGCAGTTTCTCCCTGTTGAATGGGTTTTAAGCATTTATTGCCTTGAGCCTGGAAACATAATGCTTTTTTTCACTTTCGGTGTCTTTGTAGAACAATATAGCTGGGATACCAGAGGTTGAAAGGGGGGTTACATTTGTTGACTCCATCACATTTATCTGTCTTTGTGAGTCTGTCTCTGAAAACACCATTCCTCAACCGTGTCCAACAGTGACAGCCATGGGTAATGACAGTCGAACGCTTGCTTGCTCCTCATTTACTCCGAGCTGGTAGTGTAACAGTTCGCTCAGAACTCTTAAGTGCTTGTTAATTTAATATGCAAATAAGGCTCTTGTCAATCTGAATGCATTTTAATGAAACAGCTTCTGCTTCCATGGGTGGTGGCTGCTACTGGTTGACTATTGCTGTGTACGTGCAGTGGAGGACGTAAAATGGCCAGGGGCAGGTTGAACAGAGAGTACAGGGGGAGGTATACCTGAAGGATAGTAGAAAGACACTGAAGTAGCTAGTGTTTTAGGGGCAGAGCCCAGATGACACATTGATGACCACATGACACTTAACCTGCATTGATGGCTGGCTGGAATTTGGACACATAACACATGCAGGCCATGCAGATGTCACCTCAGCATTGGCCCTCTGCAATCTGTGTTATCCAGAGCTTTAAAACAGAATCGTGGGTTTTGGAAAGGAGCAAACTCTTCATCAAGCAGCATCAGCACAATCATGATAGGGTGAAATACATGCCACCCTCTAAACACATCTCTCTGTTTATGACAGAACTTAGCTTAACCTTTGTCTACATATGGTTGGTGTAGTGTGGTGAAATTAAGGTGAGCATGTTATTGGGAAGGTGGTGGGGGTGGATTACAGGCGGTGTTAAGTCAAGCAGGAACCCTCAATGTTGCTAATTTATTTACAGATTTAATTAGATGGATAGAGCCCTCACAGATATAAGAAAGAGAGGAGAGATGTTGCCAGCGTTACAGCACTTTAATTACGGTAGCAGGCTCCTGATCCCTGCGCTCTGCTGTCTAGGGAGCCAGTTAATTAAAATCCTCATTATTTTACTTTTAATTAGTTCCCCCCTCTTTTGTTTCCTTTCACCATATGGCCGTGTTCCGTGGTCAAATTAACGTAATTGAGCTAATTAAGCCAATCACTTTAATTATTCAAAGCATTCCGATTGGCCAGGAGAACTTTTCTCCCTCTCCCCTTCCTGACATTCCTGAATGAGGCTCGGAGTTGTAAAGTCCCTCTCTGTCATTATGCCCCTCTACTCCCCTGCTGTAGGCAGTGAGTTATGACTGCAACATGCCTCACTTCCTACATGTTTCAACTCTGTCTCATGTTTTGCTCTTGTATAATGGCAAGGTTTGCAGCAATGGAGCCCTTAGTGAGTTCAAAAAAGGATTCAGAAATCACATTTAGCACACTATGGTTATGATAAATTAGGTGTGTGTTGGAAATTGTTGTAACTGGCTCTAAACAGTCTTTTAGCTCTTCGGGATTTGGAAGCCACCATAAATATCTTTGGCAGGCTGACGAGCTTTCAGTAGGATTGCGAGCAAAGCTAAATGCCATAAAGATCTTTAAGCACACCACCACCAATTTCTGAAAATGGTGAAATCAGATGGCAGTTTTACAGCAAACATACCTATGTTGAGCCCAGTGCCTCAGGGTGGACAAGACCTGTCTATCAGCATTCATCAAGCACACTCCACACACACTGTACCTCACTTGAATCATTCATATTGAGGATCTGATATCCAACTCATCGTGTACTTGGTCTGAATCCCTTGCTGTATTTGAAAACACCAGGCTCCCCCTTACCATCATTTTTAACAAGCATAGGAGACTGATGGACTTTATATTCTGAAACAGGCTGGTAATCAAGACAATAGAGGTAAATTTTAATTCAAATGTATTAAATCGACCCTCTAATAAATGGTTAATGTTGTGAAAGGGTTTAGTTTAGTGCTGTCAACATTAACGCGTTAATATGGTTTTAATGCAGCTAAACGCATTAATGTGGTCATCACGATTAACGTGATTACAATTTTTAACGCACTCAATCCATCTGGAGCACAGAATGGACAAACTTTGGACAAACTGCACTCCAGATGGGTTAATTGTTAATCACGTTAGTTGTGATGACAGCGTTAATGCGTTTAGCTACATTAATGCGTTAACGCCGAGTACCCCCTGACAAGGATTGATTTGCGTTAACGGGGATTTGCCAATTTTGACGCGTTAACGCGGATCAGTTTGTGTTAACGCTGACAGCACTAGTTTATTTTCACCCAAGCCAAGTTTAATCAAGCAGCTTAAGACTACAACTACTAAAGGGCATCTGAAAACAAAAATGACAATCTATAAAATCAGAATCAGTAAACTACTCATCAGAAAAGTAAACCCAAGATTTCTGTTTGTGAGTAATAATCACTTGTAAAGGAACTGCTTTGCTGTTTGTTGACCTATCAGGCCCCTCTTCTGTGGAACCAGCTCCCAGTTTGCATTCGGTGGACAGACACTATCTCTACTTTTAATTTAAACATTAAAATTTTCCTTTGTGATGTAAAACGGAAGTTAGGGTCGGATGAGCTAACCTTGAACTATTCCTTAGTTATGCTGCTGTAGACTGGGGGTTGCTGGGGATTTTCCCATGATGCATTGAGCGTTTCTTCACTTGTTTTTTTTTACAATATACATAAATTTGAGTTTATACATTTGAAATTTGATTGAAATAAATAGTAAATATTTCAGAATAAAGTTGCATATTAACTCTCTAATGTATTTACCACTCCTTTGTATGTCGGTCTGCAGTATCCTTTAATACCATTGGTAGTTGCTCAATTTGCTTCACCTCTAAGTTGAGAAAAGATTCATTTATGACCAGCCCACTTTGCATTGCTGACGGACATGCTACAAGTAACTGAATTATATTAATTTTTAAAGGTCTACAGTTGCTACATGGATACTAGTCTCCTGTTATTTCAAAAGGCTTTGAAGTATACCTTGACCTCCAAATGAGATCTTGATAGGATTTTGGTTAGACTTCTGCAGCAGTTAGATGCTTTTACAGCATAAGTAGTTACACTCTACCATTCACACTGAAACATTATGATAATTCCTTTTGTTGTTTGTGGTCTTTCTATACTTTTTCCCCCTTTTTTTATTTTTACTAACTCTCCAACTAGTTTCATCAGATGGCTGCCCATCATTTAGCCTGCTTCACTTCCTGTTAAAAGGAAGTGAACCAGGCTTATTTTCTGCCCACTGTCACTAAGAGTTTGCTCATAGGTGATTGCAGGAGAGTTGTCTTGCTAATATTTCTAAGGATTTACCTTTTACTATAAAGCACTTTGAGATAACTGTTAACACTGTGCTATTATAGCCTGTTATATTTTTACAGTAATGTAGAGGCATTCACTGTGCATCCATAATCTTATTTTAGAATGGTATATAATACCACTTAAAATACACAGAAAAAATACATTTTCATACAAGTAAAATATGAAAGAATTGATTTAGTATAAAAATGACAAGAATGCATAAAGTACAACTTAAATGAATTACCAGAGCTTTTCTGAGAGAAATGTTAGGCATAGCTGGCCAAAGTCAAATTCAGACTTTAAAAATGACACGTATCAGAAATCACTGCAGAGAGCCCAAGACAAACTGCACATACCACTGTAAGAAGAGCAGCACTGTCACTTAAAGTACCAGTTTCAAATTTAAAAATTTCACTTTAATTCAATTTAAATCAGTTAAATTTTTTATTTTATTTTCACTTGGCAACAATGGGAAGGAAAATCTCCCTTTTAACAGGAAGAAATCTCTATTAGAACCAGGCTGAAAATATTTTCTTACCCACTCGAGCAATAGCTAATAAGGAAGATGTAGTTGGTGTTCTTAGATTTAAACTTACATTAAGGGATAGTGCAGGTTCGAAGCAACTTTGTTAGGGGTGGCTGGAGAATAATGAAATCATGTCATGTTACCAAAGCTTTTCTTTTCTTTTCTTAAGCTTTAGACTTCATCAAAGTAAATCTCACAAGAAATGTCACAGATTCCAGTGTATAATTCATCACCTGGACATGATGGGAAATTGATTTGGAAAAGAATTTGAAGATTAGAAACCATGACACTTTCAGGAATGCATTGCTTCCAGTTCTGTAGTTTGGGGGTGGTAGTTGACTCTGTAAATGTAACCAGGAATACTCAAAAGTACAAAAGTAATGAGCACTCAGATTTAATATTAAAATGTATACTCAAAGCTTTTTTTTGGCTGTTTGTTTTGGGTGGGGAGTGTGGGGGTGGGGGGGGG
>VOQK01038670.1:0-10653 GCA_015052645.1 Benitochromis conjunctus
ATAACATCAAAACAAGAACTTCATAATTTCTCACAGCATGAGGCACTGTTTTCCTTTTGTGGCATAATCCAAAGGGACTATTTATAAAGTCAGATGTGCAAACCCACAAATATAACAGATCATATCAGAGAAAAGCGCCATAAATTTCAGGGCGATGAGGCTCAGTCCAGTCTTCAGCTACCTAATCTAAATGTTGAGGGTTGAGTGTCATCTGTTATCAGCTGCTCTCCTCCCATCGCAGATGCTTAGTTGAACGAGGCCCCTGACACCTCCTGAAGGCTCAAATGAAATGATTTTCTTGTCACTTACAGACTGGCCTGAATTAAATACGTGCCACTGAATAAATAAATGCTTAATATGATTCACGAAAATGGTTTAAATGAGGACATTAGCATTTAGAAAATCCATTGTAAAAGCTGACAATAATAATTTAAAAGATTAATTAAAGAAAGTAACTGGATTATAACTGTGACTTGGGAGTGAAATAATGAATAATACAGAAAGAACAAAATTAAATGCAAAGACAGGAGCTGTACGTCATTTATTCAGTATGTTGGAGCAGAAACGTAGCCGATTTACTCTTTTCAGTCTCTTCATTTGGGGCATTTGAGGGTCTACTCACATATACTTATGTGACATTTTCAAAGCTGTATTAGTGTCAAATTTCAAGGTTTTCATAAAAAATATATTTTTATTTGATCTTGGATTTGGTCAATCAAAATAAATATACACGCCATGTCATCTTATGTTAAATGTAGCATCCCTCAAAGGCAAAGTCAAATGTTTGTTCACTGAATCTTTTTTCTCGTCCTGAATAATCTGTTTGAATATGTAAATCCATGTTATGAATAGATGAACATCTGCAGGCAATTCATTCAGTCAATAATGAGGCGTTTAACAGAGCCTGTACTCAAGAAGCATGAAATTTAGCCCCAGCTTTAGCCCCATGAATTAACTACACAGTGAAATCATCAGTGTTAATTTACCTCTGAGAGCTCAAAATGAGCATGGTGCTCATCCGAAGTTTGCATGCATCTGAGTTCACTTTTGTGGATGTTTTTGAGCCACAGAGAGCCACATCAGCAACATTTGCATCCTCTTCATCTTAATTGAGAGAGGCGTTGGTGGTGCTAGAGAAGATGCACAGGACAACATGCAGCAGATGGTAACTGTGAGCTGTGGAAGAAGTTTCCAAGTTCCCTTGACTTAAGTAAAGTAGAGGTGACACATAAAAAAAACAACTCAATCTTAAATCCAAGAAATTAGCTTGAACAACCGAAATGAATGCTATACTTTTAAATATACACTTAATCTAATGTTATTTTTCACCACTAATAATATAAGGCAGGCTCTGGGTACTGAAGTTTGAAGTGGCAGCTGGCTAGTAAAGACGGATTTTAAGTTAAAACAGAAAAAGCTTATAGGGGCTGTTCAAATGCACCTCAATGGCACATTATTTGATTCATCTTTTTACAAACTACAGTTAATCAGTTCTGTACTCTGTGTGAGCATCTCTGAGTTGTCCTGTGTGTTGCTGTATCCCTTAATGCAGGACTCAGGGATTGATATTGGCGATGTGTCTGAGAGGAAGGCTCTGAGGAAGAGGCTGCAGTGTAAAACTTTCCGCTGGTACCTGGTCAACATCTACCCTGATATGAGGATGTACAGCGACACCATCGCATACGGAGTAGTAAGCTGTCGACTCTCTCTTCATCCTAAATTCAGTTCGGTGTCTGCAAATGCCAACGCAGGGCTAAACCGTGCCTGAGCAAATCATTTTAATCCCTTGTGCTGGGATACGGATGGCTGCAGTCGGGAACACAAACAGTTCACATAGACCAGGTTGCTTCAGCAACTCTGACACTTTCCTACACTCTTAATAAGTTAGTGAAGCTGAAGTATTTATTATTTTTTGGATTCTTATCATTTTTGTTATAAACGACAGTAATTTAATTAAAAGCATATTCTTCTAAAGAGCGTTGCAGCACAGTTTTCAGTCAGAAATGCCAGAAACCATAACACCCAGTTGGCATACTGGTAGTGCTTCTATTTGCCCATTCCTAGGTGTTCTCAAACAGCTGCATTTCCACGGTCCTCCCACGCCACATCACTACGATCCACCCTAATCCACTGTGACACACAGGCCACACTATTATCACACTCATTTTTTATCTTTTTTTCCCCACATTAACTGACAGTGGATAGTGGATGGATTTAGAGAAGGGAATAGATGGGTCTCATTACATTAATTTCCCAGAATTAGTTGACCTAATTACCCTGCATTTGTGCCATGCATTCATGGGTTACTCAATTGTGGTGTCATGTGGGTTCATTACATGCAGCAGATTGTCAACCTTGTTTGATGAAAACAACAAAATACAAAGGCAAGGTGCAGTGTCAAACTAATTTTTCAGTATTATTTATGCTAAAGATAGGTGTTTATCTTTGTCCTCCATGTGTGTGTGTGTGTGTGTGTGTGGGGGGGGGGGGTTGCATATTTAGATCTTGGGGATGTATACAATCAAATGTAATTTAGGATGATTAGTTAACCCAGCCCAGCAGATTTAATCTGATTTGAGTCTCCCTAAGGTATACACTCTTTCACATGGATAATGAATACCCTGCTAAGCAGATAAAGAAAGTTGATATTTCATGTGACATTGCCATGCCATATGCCATGCACTAGCATAAGCAATTACACTTTACAGCTAGCTTATGAATTATAGCTAATGATATGTATTTGGATCTTTACCTATAAAGTTGCCAAGGAACTGCCAGTGCCTCTACTTTTACTTCTAGTAATGCACCTGAGTAGCCCCATTCATCATCTATAATTACCAGCCACACCCATTAACAATAACTCTTCCCTTAATGACCTGTGCACTTCTGAATTGCTAAGTTTTCACTTTACTGGCCACAAAACTAGGCCCCAATGATCTGTTATTTTTATCAGCTAGTATAGCCCGTAACCCATTAAAAATACAGTAATAACCATACACAAGGTATTGCCTTTACTGCAATATAAACAATCTAAAAGATGATGCCCACAATTTAGTCTTCAACACCAAATTGACTATTTATTCAAGCAATTGGACGAGGGCAAAGTATACAGTTCAGTCAGATGACAGAACACATCATAAAATCCAGTTTGTGTAACCTGTTCCTACCCAAAGGGCTTTCTGAGCTTCCTGCTCAAAAATGACATGCCCAAAATTAATGGAGTATTTCTCTGCAATTACAAACTCTATGTAAACAATCTTAGTATCAAAATAAAGCTAACACCTGTAAGACTTCATAAGACATATAAAAATTGCAGCAGATGTTACCTTGTCAAAGGTTGGAACACAGAAAAAGTAAGTAGATTTTTTTGTCATCTTATTTTTTTTTTTTTGCTTTTTAACCCCTTAAAAATATGCTTTAGTTCACATTTAAATCCAGAAAATCAGTAATCAACATATAAACATCATCTGTGCAAAGATTTATGCTTCTAAAGCAAAGCAGTGAAAAATTACAGCACTTTTAATAAATAAATGTCCAGGCATTGTGCAGTTTGTCTCATTTTGGCACACTCTGGACACCATATAGTGAGTTGAATTTTTTAAATAGCAGAAATTATTTAATTTCATTAACATGCCTAAAATGCTCTTTTTAAAAAATATATATATATTTGAAGAATTAATGACGCATTCACTGTCAGTGGACCCTTTCTGTCCTGCACCCTGGTGAGTTTAAATGGACGCTGAGGGGCTGTAACTTTGGCTTTTAATGGCCAATTTGCATGATTGAAACCTCTTTTTAATTGTTTGAGCCAATAGAATCACGGTAACAATGCTGTGTTCACATTACTTCCACCAACCAGAAGTTGTAGGACCACACATGGCCCTAAATTTACAGCACGCTGTGTAATCCAGTCACGTGTCTGTAACTGGGCCTAAAGTGGCGATTGCTGACGGAACTGGTTCTGATGTGTCATTTTAGCGCTGCCATTATCAGGAGCTACAGTAGCTATTGGCTACCAATTAAAATTTAAAAAATGGAAGAAATTGGTCCTGTAAGCAAATTTCAGTCTTAGCAGTGGCTGTAGAAATAGTTTATATTAGCATTTAGCTGAGATTCTAAGGTTTCTGAGGATACCACACATATTGATATTTGGGCATGTGCATCTGGTGCCACCCCGTCAAAACCAATATGACAAGCAGATATAGCTGCTAAATAAACCTTAATTGTAGAAAATGAAAGACCCTTATCCAGCAGTTCCTGCAGGAAAGTCAAAACATTCACAATAGAGCACTGGAATGGGAGAGTGTGGTGGTCCTTGCACCATTGCTTGAAGGCTCACCACCATTTGTAAGCGTACAAGCCTTCAGTAAATGAGGCCCTAGCGCTCTGAATTGTCGCTACCATACTAGGTGGCAGGATCCTAGCAATCAAGTTTGACCTTTCAGCAGGTAAGCATGAAGGTGCCACAGATCCAGGCGCAGATGAACCACTTGCGAGGAGCGAGCAACAGCCCAAATGGCAGCACCAGGTATTCGTAGAATAGACCCTCAAATGCAAACCTCAGAAACTGCCTGTGGTTTGGGTGTTTAGCCACATGAAAATAGATGTTAGATCGATTGTTCCAAACCAATTTCCCAGGCTGACTGCATTCAAAAGCTGTCTGAGTGTTAGCATCTTGAACTTCTTTGTTTGTAGCTACTTGTTCAAGACTCGTAGTTCGAGGATGGGACGAAGCCCTCCCCCTTTTTTCGGAATAGCAAAATAACGGCTATACCAACATTTTTCTGTCTCCGAAGCAGAGACCAGTCGTATGGCTCTTTTCTGCAACAGTGCATTTATTTCCTCCCTCAGTGTCACTGCTGCCTTGTTGCCGACATTAGTTTTGTTGACTCTGCGGAAACGAGGCAACTTGACCCGGAACTGCAACCGATAACCCATAGCAACAGTTCACAACACCCACGGGGAGGGGGCGCAAGCGTGCCACTGAGGGAGGTGAGCAGCCTGCTGGCTGACCTGCAGACCCGCCGGTGGGGTGCTGCCACCCCACAGAGTGTATGCAGGGAAGTGCATCACCTACCTGACCTGGCTCATTCTGCCTGCAGGCTGAACATTTGCAATTCTTTGAGAATAAACATTCTTTATTGATTGGGAGACAGTGTTAAGAAAGTGCAGCACTTTCTGGGGCTGACAAACTGAACAGAACTTAAGCGGCGCCTCTTGGGCGGCAACAGAGGGGGAAAATCAACATCTCCCTGCCGCTGGGTCCCTTCTCCACTCAAGCCCACAGCTAGAAGGGCTGAAGCTTCTTCCTCCTGGGTGTCGGGTCCCGTCGGGGGTCTTTGCTCCAAGCCAGCTGGCGTGGAACTCGGGCAGGAATGTGACATCTGGGAATGAAGACTCGCAGAGCTTCTGTCTGCTTCTTCCTCAGATCAAATGTAGCCTGGATGGCTTCGGGTAATTGTCTAAATAACCCAGCCACAGACACTGGTTCGTCCAGATACACAGCCCGGTCCCTGTCCAGGACATCAGAGAGGGTCAGCCACAGGTGCCTCTGTGCCACTACTGTCGAAGCCATCCCTCTGCCCAGGGAGAGCACTGCACAGCGAGACGCATGGAGGATGTAATCCGTGGCGACTCTGACCTTGCTAAGAAAAGATGCAGTGGGCTGTCATTAGGAATCCAGCAATCCAAGCTGTGCCAGGCACATCACCTTGTACATCAGGAGCATGGTGACGGACCTCATGGCGCTGGCAGTACCAGCCTGAGCCCGATTAATTGATGTCCAGCACGTCATCGTCTGCCTAGGGAGAGTTGACAGGCTTCAACCCAGGCTGAAGCCGTCAGCGCTCCTGCATGGTTCCAGCTTGTCTTTGGTTAACCCATTGTGATGGAAATTTCTTTTATTTCATCTATTGGTCACATAAGATGCTGTTGGGGCAACAGCATCTCTGCTGGGAACAGAAAGAGACTGAACAGGCTGATCCAGAGGGCTAGCTCTGTTCAAGGATGCCCTCTGGACCCAGCGGAGGTGGTGAGTGACAGGAGAATGGTGGCTAAGCTGTCATCCCTGTTGGACAACATCTCCCAGGCCAGGCTGTAGACTCTGACAAGTATTGAGCAGCTCATTCAGTGGCAGGCTGTGGCACCCACAATGTGGGACAGAGAGATTCCGCAGGCATTTCCTTCCAACTGCTGTCGGACTCTACAACAAAGACTTTGCAGATGACCACACACGTGCAAACAGGCACACACACGCACATCCAATACACCATGGTAGCCTTTGCGTAGTTCCCCTCACGTGCAATATTGCTAAGTGCAATTTTTCTGATGCAGCGTAGTATTTTATTCAATTTTTTAAAGAATTGTATTCCATTTTGTATAGTACTTTATACCGCACCCGTGAGGACAGTTGCGAACAGAAGATTTCTGCTTTGCTCGCTTCGGTTTGGAGTCCATTCCAAAACGCAAAGCAAAACGCTGCACAAGAAAACTCTGCACAAGAAAACAAACTGTGCGGTGGAGGCTAACACCAACGGGGCAGTTAAGCTAAGTTCAAGTCGGCAGACAATTGAGCTAAATAGCAGCAGCTAGCTAGCCCAACTCAGCAGAGGTGTTCTCAGCGAGGCGAAGAGCGTAAGAACTGAGGGAAGACTGTGATGACGGGGGTAATGTGCAGGCAGGGCTGTGCGCATGTCATCACAGGTCATCCGCCTTAAAGGCGTGAATAAAGGTTTCTTCAGCCAGGACACGCGATATCCCATACTTATGTGTTGTACCGAGTGAATCGACTGAAACAGAACATCCGTGGGTCATCGAGGGCTGCAAACCTCTTGAGCGGGGGTTGGGTCTCAAAAGTACACATCAGTTCAAAAATCATGAAGGCTAATCATAAGATCAAACAAAAGATCATTGTTGGATTTGTTGTTATTTACTACTGACTGTAGGAGAGAAACGACAGAGCATAGTTGTGCCGTGTTTGCTGTTTCTATGTTTGTCTATATATTAAGATCTCACTGACTCTCTGTTCACAACATCATTATACCTCTAATCAGATTCACTACGGAATGCTCACTTTTAATCATTTTATTACATCTGTTCATTTTACAGACGTTTTCAAACAAAATTGCCATTAGCACGATCACATATGTATATATTTCTGAAGACTATAATTAATTACCATAGGGTTAGATATTAGGTCTTTTATTTGGTGTGTGAAGCTGTGGGAATCACAACCTTTTTGACAATAAATAAAAAACTGTAAATCCTGATGTCTAATCGGTGTAATGTTTATCACATTCACTATGTTAGCCTAGCATATAAAGATGCTAATGTTTGCTAATCTGCCCAAACACAAAGTCAAAAGTGCAATGAATGAAAATTTGTTTAGTTTTCACAGGTATTTATTTGGTCATAAAAGAAATGACTGGATAGACTGATGACCTGAGGAAATAACTCTGGCTGTAAAATCCTGTATCAAGGCAAAAATTGTAATAGGCACACCAGTCCCCCATGTCCATTTCCATGCAGAAGTTGCAGTAAGCTGCAGAACCAGCAGTGGGGGACATTTTATTTCAAGCAAACATGAAAATAACCACAGGAAAGAATTTAAACAGACATTACTAACACATTTACATCTAAATACATATTAGCTGCCTAGGTTAATTGTTTGCAGTGATTAAGGACCCTGGAATGTATTTCATACCTTCCTTGCTCATTAGTGACTTCTTGGCTTTAAATATATTATCTCCCCCTGCTGGTACTGCAACTTCTGCATACGTGTCCATTTCACACTTTCGAGAAACAAAGCATGAAATGGAAATGGTGGACCAGTGTTTCTGTTACATGCTTTGCAGTGATATCAGGTTGGGCTGTAGGCTATTTTTTTTTCTTGTCATGTTGCGGCATTAATTAACAGATACAAGATGTTGCTAAATCATGCATGTATAAGAAACATCTGTAGTGTTTTCAACCTTTGAGCGTAGGTTTATAGTCTTGGTGTCAAAGTGTTAAGCATATAATTTTTATGAAATAATGTCCTCACATTTCTAGTTCACGTGTTTCAGGTCTATTTATTTCTCCCTCATCTTGTCCTCTACAGCTTTGTATCTCATTCCTGCTCCTATCCAGCTTTGTATTTGCTGTGCACACATTAGAGCAGTCCAATCAAATCTGAAGGATTTCATTTTTAAATCTCTCTTGTAACAATACTCCACCCACATATTTTCTGAAACATGTTTCATACATTATATCTCAAAAGCTAAAGGTTCTGATGGTTCAACATGACTGTTTTCCCATAGGTGTCGCTTACTGTTACATATTTATTGTTTTTTATAGCTTTAGAAAAGTTTAGACTTGTGTTGTTGATGTGGCCATGCGCTGCCTTTGGATCTACTGATTATCAGATACGAGTAGACATCCCTGGAGCAACTGCGTTCTTCTGATCTCACATCTTTGCCTAATTCACTCCTTGCTCAAACCACTATCCCTGAGCTCCCTGCAGTGCACTTTGTATCTTGCAATCTTGCCGACCTTTGTCATGACGCACATGAATAACCCTCTGGGCCTCAAAATCTGAGTCATGTTCATGAAGCGTAACAGTTCTGATTTACATTTTTAAAAAGTAAAAATTAGTTTAAGAGGATTCAGAATACGATTCATATTTAGATCTTTCGACCCACTCACGTCCAGTTTCCTCCGTATTTTCTGTAATTATGCTTTAAACCTCATATTCTGTGAGTTTCAGTGAAGGTGTATGATTGATGTTGATGATTGATGGTATTAGATGATTGATGGTATTAGATTTCTGTGGGATGTAAACCTCTCTGGCCTCTTAATTAGTTACATCTCGCTTATATTGTGTTGGATCACCTTTTGCCTTCAGAACTGCATTAATTATACATGGCATAGATTCAAAAAGGTGCTGGAAACATTCCTCAGATGTACACTTGGTACTAGGGAGCCAAAATTTTGCCAAGAAATTTCCCACACACCATCAAACCAGCCTGAATCATTGATACGAGGCAGGTTGGATCCATGCTTTCATGTTGTTCAGAACTAATTCTGACCCTACCAGCTGAATGATCCAGCACAAATTGAGATTCATCAGACCAGGCAATGTTTTTCCAACCTTTGATTGTCCGATTTTGGTTATTTTTAAATTATACAATCATGTTTTATGTTTTTAGCTTCCTGTAAACAGGTATACCCAATAAAGTAGCAAGTGAGTGTATTTCTTATTTGTCTTTCTGGGTTTGTAGCTCCAAACTTACACAGTCTTGTGGAAGTTTTTTCAAAGCAAAAGCAAACAATGCATCAGGCTGCAGCTGCACCAGCTGCTTAATGAACGGGTGAGGCAAACAAATTTTAGTATCGACATGCTACAATCTGAAGAAAAGCTGATCTGACAGAGACTTACAATGCTTCTAGATGAGAATACTCTTAAAAAGGTGTTTGACTTCACTTAGAAGGTGGCATCTAGCACAGCCGGAGAAGTCTAAGACCAGGCAACAAAGGAAGTTTGACTTACTTGTTGTGCGCCGGAAACCACAGCAAAATATGGAGAGTGTCCTCAGCGGCCAGAAGAGAGAAGGATGCCACACCGAGGATGTGGACAAGTGGGTGAAGAATTTGTCTGACAGACAACTCACCCAAACAGAAAAACATCCTTGCTAAAAGGTTGAATTTTGCTGTGACGCCGAGACAAATCCTGCTAGTGGAACTGATCACAGCCACAGAAACAGGAATTCGAAACAACAACATTGCAGATGTGGAAGCAGAGCAACTAGGGACGAAAGTTTCGGCCTGTCTCAGCAATGCAAAGCCCCCGGCATCCAATATCAGCATGGAGGAGAGGAAGGTACTCACATCACTTAGTAATGACAACAACATTATCATCCTTCCGGCAGACAAAGGTAGGTGCACAGTTTTGCTAAACCAGAAAGACTATCATGAGAACATTTTGTCACTGCTCAGGGACAAAAATACTTATGAGCCCCTGAAACGAGACCCAGGAAGTGGTTACAGGAAGAGGGTAAGAGATTGTCTGAAGCAGTTAGAATGAGACAATGCTATTGACCAGATCTCATACCACAGGCTATACCCAGGGGAATCTACATCAAGTCTGTATGGTTTACTGAAGATATATAAACAGGGTGCACCTTTAAGACCAATTGTCTGTATGATCAACTCAGTCACCTATAACATCTCCAAGTTTCTGGCTTCGATCCTCAACCCGTTGGTAAGCAGCTCTGAACACCACATCCAGAACACCTTGGATTTTATTGAGAAGGTGAGAAATGTCATTATGGAGGTAGATGAAACAATGGTCTCGTACGATGTTACATCTCTCTTCACTTGCATCCCAGTCACGGAAGCGTTGGAGGTAGTTCGTAAGAGATTACAGGATGACCCCAACCTCACCAACAGGACCACTCTCAGCACCAACCAAGTGTGTTTGCTTTTGGAACTGTGCCTTAATTCCACCTATTTCAGATATAAGGGTCAGCACTACAGACAGAAACATGGGTGTGCCATGGGTGCCAGTTTCACCCATTGTGGCCAATTTATACATGGAGGAGTGGAAAAGAGGGCTTTGTTATCCTACCCTGGAACACCACCAAGTCATTGGTTCAGGTGGATGACACCTGGGTGAAA